>CAUYPK010007217.1:0-14580 GCA_963574355.1 Loris lydekkerianus | reverse complement strand
GTCATTTGGTCGTTGAATTTGTTGAATTCTTGAGATATCTTTTGGGTTACTACTTGGAACTCTAATTCGATCTTATTTGCTATCCAGATTCTGAATTTGATTTCTGACATCTCAGCTATTTGTTTGTGCATGAGATCTTGTGTTGTGTCTACCCCATTGATCCTTGGGGGAGTTGATCTACTCTGATTATTCATATGGCCAGAGTTTTTCTGGTGATTTCGCCTCATGATTGTTTTTCACCATTGCCTCTGACCGTCCTCAGAGTTGGGGAGGTGTTTTTCAAGATTAGACCCCAGCGGGATCACTCTATTGTTGCTGGATCTTTGTAGGGAATGTAGTTCCTCTGGGGCTGCCTCAGCCATGGAGTTCTGGTTGTGGAAGCTGCTCCAGAGTGTGACACACCCGGATGCAGCAATAGGGTGGGGGGTGGTTCACACGGTTCTGGGAGTTGCTGGCGCCAAGTGACTTTGGCCCAGAGAGCCCAAGGCTCCAGTAGTCTCTGTCCAGGAGAAGGGTTCTGCGCAGAGGTAGGGAGGGCTTCAGGGGGCATGTGGCTACCAGGTCCCTAGCCAGACGAGCAGGCTGCTGTGGAGACAGGGAGGGTACAAGAGGGAGGATGTGGGGTTGTGGCTCCCGCAGTTCCTGGTCAGGGCATGCGGATGCCTGGCGGGCACAGGTTGCGGGTCTGGGGTTGTGGTGCAGCTCTTACCGAGGTCCAGGTGGACGCCAATCACTGTCATGGTGCAGCTCTTACGGAGGTTTGGATGGGCAGCAAATTTTAAAATGAAGAAATGAGTGTTAAACTTTAAGATATTCTTTTGGATCTATTGAGGTAATTATTTAATTTTCTTTCTTGACTGCATATGATAGTGAATTATACTAATAAATTTCAAAAATAAGTATCAATCATTTCTGGGTTTAAACCCTCCTTAATTATTTTATACTTTCAAGGAATTGCAAATCTTTTGTTTAGTTTTTTTGTATCTACATCTATGTATGAGACTAGCCAATAGTTTTTCCGTTTGGTACTGTGCTTATCTGCTTTGAATAACCTCCCTTGATATTCAAGGGTGTTGCCACCCCTACTCACTCTTTAACATACTAATATTCTGTAACAATAGCTCTTAAAATGAAATCTAAGTGGATAAATTTGAAGTACTTTCCTCTAAGCCATATTTGGCAATACCTCTGTTACACTTGACACTTAAAATGTATTCTTTATTGGCTAGGTGCTGGATGCACATTAGTTACAGTGACAGCCACATACACCCAGAGCAGGTAAAAATACTACAATGACGACTGCAATAACAACAACAAAAATACCTGGGCCTTGTGGCTGGGGCCTATAGTCCCAGCTACTTGGGAGGCTGAGGCAAGCGAATCACTTATCCTCAAGTTGGAGGTTGCTGCGAGCTGTGATGCCATGGCACTCTACCAAGGGCAATATAGTAAAACTCTGCCTCAAAAACAAAAACAAAAACAAAAAAATGTATTCATTATCTTGGGTGGTGCCCGTATCTGAGAGGTAGGGTACTGGCCACATACACAGAGGCTGGTGGGTTCGAACCCAGCCTGGGCCAGGTAAAACAACAATGACACCTGCAACAACAACAACAAAAATAGTCAGGTGTTGGGGGTACCTGTAGTCCCAGCTACTTGGGGTAGCTTTGATTAGCTTTGATTTCTGGCTTCCACTGAATTCCCATTCTTCCCTTTGTATCTTGAGGCAAGAGACTCATTTAAGCCCAACAGTTTGAGGTTGCTGTGAGCTGTGATGCCACAGCATTCTACCCAGGGTGACAACTTGAGACTCTCTCTCTCAAAAAAAAAGAGTATTCTTTATTTTATTGATTTTACAATCTCATTTTGTTACACATCTCTTATCATACCTTCTCCACTTTGTTTGTGGAGAAGATTACATAGATTACATGCCTCCCTGGATGGACTATCCCTTGTACATCATTCTACAGATGTTCCCTAAGTAATCTGAGGCACCCTCAATGTTCCAACTACCAACTGTACAGAGATGAATTCTAATACTGTACCTCCAGCCCAGATGTCTCCCATCAGTTATAGCATTTTCTGACTCTTCTAGCTATCCTAGGGGCATCTGAAAATTAACATGTTTAGAATTGAATTCATCATCTTTATTAAACAAGATTTTTCTCCTGTTGACACAATTTTAGCTCATGTCCCCATCGTTCATACTTGTCACCCAAGAAAGAATCCTTTGGAAGTCTCTCTCTTTCATTTCTCAAATTCAATCAATCACCATGCTCTGACAGTTTAACTTCCGAAACATTGCTTGATCTATTCCCTTTTCACCCTCTTCACAATCCACACTTCAGATAGTCTTCTCTGCATTTTTCACCTGGACTAGAACAACAATTTGCTATCATTGTTTAAAATTATGTATATCTTAAATATAAGTACAACTACAGGTGCAACTATTACTAATCCAACCCCTTTCTAACAAATCTCTTTACAGACACGGAGATAATGTATTTAAAATGCTAATCTTGCCATGCCACTTTTCTTCCTTAAAACCCTTTAGCCTTTCTACATTGGAGACAAGATGTTCTGTACTTTTAAAGATAACATTCAGAGTCCACTATCATCTAGGCTTTACCTTTTTCTCTTGCCTCTTTAACTCATGTAATTTAATCGTGCATCTTAAAACTGCTTAGAGTTCCCTGTGTAGCGTATGCATTTCCCCCTTTCCATGTCTTTGCCTATGCTGTTCCTTCTACAAGTCACACTTCTGCTTCCATTTCCCTCTCCTGCCCTTAAGCCCAGTCTGGTTTTCCTCCCAATCTCTAATTCTTTACATCCTTGAAGACCCAACTCAGCTGTCAATGCATTCAAAAAGCCACCTCTAACTTTGACCCCTTCTGAAAGCTTCAGTAAATGCTTCTCCAGTGATCTCATCAAAAGCCATGATTATTTCCTTATTTTGTACTTCCTACATTGCATTGTAGTTATTTGCTTATCTATCCCCACTTAACTGTTGAGCTCATCAAGAGGAACGATTGGGTTTTATTCATATTTAGAATTGCAGAATCTAGCAGTGTTTGGCACATAATCTTTGTTGAACTCAATGGATAAATGATTTAGTTGAATATACTTTTTTGCAAAAAACTTTAGGTTTTTCTATTATTTCACATTTTAGTCTTCACTAGCCTTCTCCTATTACACAGATTTCATAAATTTAATTTTTGTGCCTTTGACCAACCAACTCTAACAATAATGAAAACAGTGACCTATCACTGGCTAGCTAGCATGGTCTAGGTTGGAGTATGGAAAGAACCACAGGGAAAACAGAAACAGGTAAATCAGAATAGAATGATGAAAAGAGAAAATCAAAATTGAAATCTACCCTAACTATTGTTTTAGTCAGTTTGGGGCTGCAATAACAAAGTCCACAAAGTCCACGGATTGAGTGGCTTATAAGCAATAGAAACTCATTTCTCACAGTTCTGGATGCTGGAAGTCCTAGATCAGAGTGCTGGCACCCTGGTGAGGGTCTCTTCTGGGGTTGCAGACTGTTATCTTCTCATTGTATCTTCACCTGACAGAAGGCAGGCAAGAGCTCTCCAGGGTTCCCTTTATAAGGGTGCTAATTTCATTCATTACGGTAACACACTCATAACCTAATTAACTTCTCTTAACACCATCACTTTAGGGGATAGAAAGTCAACATATAAATTTAGCAGAGGGAGGATACAAACATTAAGTGTATTGCGCCTGTCATCTTAACTAGTGTTTTAACTAATATTACAGTGAGGAGTGATTAATATGTATCAGCAGAATCCTGCTGTCAGTGGCTCTTGGATTATTTGTGAAGTCAAAAAATCACCTTGCAGTTTACATAAACTCACTGAGAAATGTGCTATGTGAAAGACATTGCTCCTCCCAAGTCTCCTGAGATTCTTTTGGGCTCCCCGTTCTCTTGGTATCCTCAGGGTTTGATTTCTGGCTTCCACTGAATTCCCATTCTTCACCTTGTATCTTGCAGCTGTTCCTTTATCTTCTTTTGGCATTGACCCAAGAGAGAGCACAGCCCCTCCCCTTCGATTTCCCATCCCAAATTCATGAGAGGCAGCTGTGTATGGTAGACTCTTTCCGGCAATTCAAAGATAATGTGTGCCATATAGGAAGACTATATGGCAAATATGCAGCACTCTTTAGCAGCCAGTTCAAAACTGAAAACTTTCTTGTTCTATTTTCATCAACCCAAATGTAAACCTCTCGATATTTTGCTCAGCTTTCTCTCCTATTTTTCCTCCTCATTTGTCTCTTCTCTCTTTGTCCCACATCTCCCAATGATTTCTTATACGGAGGTATTTGTGGCCTTTTAAAAATTATTTTTCTACAGCTCTTGGCTCTGCAGAATATAGTTTTGTGATTTTTTGTTGTTATTTTTTCCTAACCATAAAGAGCCTCACCTACCACCTCTTAGGCATCTTTTAAGATGTTATTCTAACAAAGCCAATTCCTTACCTAAAAAGAACTAATGTACTAGTATGCAAAATAAATTTTCATTCCTCTACTACATTTCTATTTAGAGTGTATGTATATTATGTTTCACCCAATTATTTAATGAATTCAATATTCATCATTTTAATCCGTGTGATTATTTCTTCTCAACATAATTTTTGTTTTTTATGTAAGAGAACACTTTTAATTATAGTTAACAATTAGTCCCTGAACCAGGTGGTACCAACCAACATGGATAATCAGGCCAGTCTCCAGGTTGGGACAAAATAAGTAGTTGTTTTGTTTTTTTTCTATCGCCCTAGATAGAATGCCATGGTGTCGTAGCTCACAGCAGCCTCCAACTTGAGCTCAACAGATCCTGTTCCCTCTGTTTTTCTATTTTTAGTGGAGACAGGGGTCTCACTTTTTGCCTAGGCTGGTCTCGAACTCGTGAGCTTAAGCAATTTACCCACCTCGGCATGAGCCACCGCACCTGGCCAAAATAGTCTTATAAGAATTGTTTCTGCATGAGACCTGAAAATATTCTTAACTGATTGCCTTTAACTAAACATTCCCAATATGAATGGGATGCTTCTGTAAAATAGCAAATTCCAAAGAGATTTCCTCTTTTGCAAACCCCTGAATTCATTTCTTCTAGCAAACATTTAAGAGCCTACTGTGGGTCAGGCACTGTGATAAACCCTGAGGACAGAGTAGAGAAGCAAAGAGTCAAACTCTGCTCTTGTGGAGCTTACATTCTAGTAGGAAATATAGTCAATAGAAAGGAAATAGATAATTACACATTCTGGTAAGTTCTATGAACAAGTCAACATGGTGAGTTAATAGAGAAGCATTGGTGGTAGAGGGAGGTACTACTGACAGGGTAGTTTAGAGAGTCCTCCTTGATCCTTGACCTGTTGTCTGAGACCCAAGTGATGAGAAAGAACTAGATCTCAGCACCCACTCCCTGAGCCCATCTCATCCCTCACCCTCCATAGCAGAAGCCAGCCTCCAGAGGTAGACAGTATAAAAAGAAAAAATCACTACATGGAGGGAAAAAACTGGGATGGGGGACCTGAGTTGTACCAAGAAAGAAGAGACAAATTAAGGGGCCATTGTAGTAGTTCTGGAAAGAGATGGTGGCCTGGACTAGGTTATGGAATTTTAGAAAGAAGGAAGGAGATACAGTCAAGATATACTTTGGTGGTAAACCTATAGTAGTATTTGCTGATGACTTATATATATAGGATGAAAAAAAAGAATCAGGGATAACACCTATGTTTGTGTTTTGGGCAACTGTATAGTTCATTTTGGCACCAAGATGGAGAAGACTAGAAGAAGATCGGGTTTGGGTAGGTGTTCCACTTTAGATCCACAAGTTTGAGATGCCTCTTGGACAAGCAAGCAGAAATATTGGATATATGAATCTAGAGTTCTGGGGAAAGGTTAGGGCTGGAAATATATATATATAATTTATGCATATAAATGTATATATATAATATATTAATATATGTATATAAATGTGTATATATATATAGAGAGAGAGAGAGAGAGAAAGAGAGAGAGAGAGAGAGAGAATAATCAGCACAAAGATGCTATTTGGAGTCATAGAATTGAATGAGCTGATCTAGGAAGAGAGCTATACTTAAGGAGGGCTCAAGACTGAGCCCTGAGGCATTCCAATGTTTTCAAATCAGGTAGAAAAATGGGAGAAAGCAAAGGACTAAGAAGGAGCGGCCATTGAGTCAGGATAAAGCCCAGAGAAGGGTCGTATTTCTAAAGTCAAGGAAGAGTTAAGTTAGGGACAGAGGGTCACATCCCCTATGTGTTGCATATCTAATGCAAGAATCCTCCCGATCTATCAGTTTTCTTAGCCTGATCAAGAAGGGTTTCTGACATCAACATTCGGGAAAGGTTTTGCATCCTAATTGTGGGTGTCTGAAGAGGCAGCGGATCAGGATATTAGCATGTGTTATGGTTTTTCCAGGCTGGTGATTGAGCATATAGTGGTAGGCAGTGAACAAGTGGCTCCAAGCTGCCTCTGTGTTGGCATAAATTTGTTGGCTGATTCTTAGTAGATAATTCCAAAAGATCTTTGTTATGAGAACAAAGTGTAAGGAATGATTACAAAATTAGTATGGGAAGTTCACAATTTCCATGGTAAAATCAGAATTGTCTTTGTTAATTTGTATCTAATTCTTTTGTGCAGAAGGCATTGAGCATTAGGAATCAGGAATAGTACCTCTTTGTTATCTTTGCAGGTTTCTTGTAGGTAGGTCTAGCTCCCAGTGAAAGTGGAAGTGCTGATGAAAAAACCCACGACTTTTCATTTTTATCTTACTATAAACAGTAGTGACATTCTCCTGATGGCAAGTCCTGTGCCAATGCCGGAGACAGCCATTTTGATACAAGCTGTTTTGTCATAGTCAATTTGCTAAATATAGCTTTGACTAAGTCATTTTGATGTCAGGAACATCGTGATGTGGCTGTCTTGATGTGGTTGTTTTGATTTGAGAACATTTTGACTGTGCCTGAAAACAAACCAATAAACTTTTGCTTAGAAAAAAGAATTATCAAGTATGTGCATGACAGATATCTTTACCCATTCCCTGAGCCCCATCTTATGCTTTACCCCCTACAATAGAAGCCCAGAGTATAGATGGAGACAGTGCAGCCTTTGAAAGGAAAAAAATTCAGCTGGGTACAATGGCTCATGCCTATAATCCCAGCACTCTAGGAGGCTGAGATGGGAGGATTGCATAAGCTCAGGAGTTCAAGACCAGCCTGAGCCAGAGCAAGAATTTTTTTTGGATAAAAACTAACCATACATTCAGGTATTGTTGAGGGGACATGTAGTTGGGAGGCTGAGGCAGGACGATATCCTGAACCTAGGAGTTTGAGGTTTCTGTGAGCTACAATGCCATGGCATTTTAGCCAGAGTGACGGAGTGAGTCTCTGTCTATAAATAAATAAATAAATAATTTAAAGAGAAAGGAAAGAGACCTAAGTCAGCAACACAACCTGAAGAAAGAGAAAAATGGTTCTAATAAAGTCTGACTCTGTACTTAAGCCCATCCTGACTCAGCCCCTTAAAGAAGTCATCTAACACATCCATCCAACACGGAAAAGGTCTTAAGGAACTCTGCTTAGGACAAACCCCTGTCCCCTTCTCAAGAGCTCACAAGAGCTGTGCATGATGAAGTATTTCTTTGACAAGATAAGTACCATTGAATGAAGTCAATACCATTGAGCAGCTAGATTAAAAATGAGCCACAGCACCAGACACCCTGACAGGAAGCAGCAACTTCAGTCTGACGTGGACATGGAGGAACCAGATGTTGGGTTCTGGGTTGATCTGGGATTCACATCTTGTCATTCAGATGTAATAAATAACAGAGCAAGAAAAGTCTAATGCCTTAGGCTCATTGTCCCACTCAGAGCATCAGGAATCTAAGTGTCCTTCCTATCTTATTTCCCCCAGTAGTTAAATGGAGAATGTAAATTGCCTCTCCATAAAGGAATAAATCCTTTTCTTCTCTAATAATTCTCTCTTTAAATAACAATAGAGCTGAAACATTTACTCTGGGAAGCCAATTAAACCATTAATATGATTAATGGTTTAATTTCTCCAATACCAGGAATTCATATCACTTAAGCTTATGAAATAAAATATTAAATATTTTTAAAAAGATGACTCTCTATTTCTGTCACCATTATCTCTTTAAAGATTTGAAATGTTATTTAATTGAATCTTTAAATATTCATGGTAGATATTGAGTGATATGTAACATGAAAATCTATACAGTGCATGTGATTTGTTTCATGGAAATATGAATTTCTCCTCTCCCAAAATTCATTTACATCATCTTCTACTGAAAGGATTTTCTTTTTATTATTTTTTATTTTTTGGAGACAGAGTCTTACTTTGTCACCCTTGGTAGAGTACAATGGCATTATAGCTCACAGCAACCTCAAACTCTTAGGCTCTAGTGATTCTCTTGCCTCAGCCTCCCAAGTAGCTTGGACTACAGGCGACTGCCACAACACTCAGCTATTTTTAGAGATGAGGTCTCGCTCTGGCTCAAGTTGGTCTCGAACCTGTGAGCTCAACCACCCACCTCAGCCTCCCAGAATGCTAGGATTATAGGCATTAGCCACCACACCTGGACAGGATTTTCTATTTTGTTTTAGTTACTCCCCTTTCTATATACTCTGATTTTAACTTAGGGCAGCAAGTATGTCTTAAATATTACCACATACCAGTCACTTTGCTGGGCATTGAAGAGAACAAAAATAGAAATGTAAATAAGAAACATCCCTTGCCCTTAACTGGGAGAGATAGACTTGTCTGTTAACAAAATACAAAATCAAAAGAGATATCACCGGGCATTTTTCTATGCATTTAAATATCATCTGATAAATTTCAGATGCCATAAACCAGCATAGTGAAAATTATTTGGGACTACAATGACTGGAGCAATTAAACCCTATTGGAAGAAGAAAAGAGAAAATTATATTTATATAAATATATATATATGTATATATATGTATATATATATATAAATATATATATGTATATATATATATATATTTTTTTTTTTTTTTTTTAAGAGAGATAGAGTCTCACTTTGTTGCCCTCAGTACAGAGCTGTGGCATCACAGCTCACAGCAACTTCCAGCTCTTGGGCTTAGGTGATTCTCCTGCCTCAGCCTCCCAAGCAGCCAGGACTATAGGCGCCTGCCACAACACCTGGCTATTTTTTTGTTGCAGTTTGGCTGGGGCTGGGTTTGAACCTGCTACCCTTGGTATATCGGGCCAGCGCCCTACTCACTGAGCCAAAGGCACCACCCAAGAGAAAATAATATTTAACTATAGGTAGCCTACTCTGTGATATGCATTGTGCTCAGTGCTTTGTATGTCTTATCTCATCCAATCCTCCCAACAACCACGTTTTACAAAGGAGGAAACAACAGCTCAGCAACATTAAGTAACTTGCCCAAGGTCACACGGCTCAGATTTGATGGGAAGGCCAAATTCAAACCTGGTAGACTCACTCTTTTCAGTTACGTCAAGGAATGCAGTGGTTTGGGGTACAGGTGGGGGAATAGAACAATGGGCAGCTTCTGATTCAGACAGGACACTAATGTTTGAAAGAATGACTTAGAATTATTAAAACAGAAGGTAAAACAAATAGTAGTTGTAGTCTCAGTCTAGGTCCACCACTGGGCAATTGGTGGGCACATGGATCAAAACGGCTATTTGTAACCATAACCTTTGCCAGGGTGTTAATAAAAGTAACCACAAAATGAGTAATGAAAACATAATGTTTACCTTTCAAAATGACTGTACACATCTGTTAGCTTCTTCAATCTAGAAAATTACCTTTTTTTCCAATGAGAAAAAGAAATAATATTTATTGAACAGTTAACTAAAGCAGGGCTCTGTGCTAAATACTTCTACCCTACATACATGTAGCTTAGAGGTTGGGATTATGGCTTTAGAATAAGGTTGAGAAGGTTCAAATGTTGGCTTTATCACCTATCAGTTATCAGCCTCCTCAAGTTACTTAACCTCTCTGGGCCTGCACTTCCTCATCTGAAAGGTGAGGATAATAATATCTACTTCCTTGTGTCTGGTAAATTAATACATGGTTGAAGTTAGCTATATGTAGTTGGAATGTGTTTAACTGCTGTCTCAATAGGAAAGGAGTTTCCTTAATACAGGCACCCATGGGATATGTCTCCTTTTAGGCTCACTGCAAGAAGTGAGTGTAAGCAAGAATGGGCAAAGGCTCAGAGCATGGTGGCCATCATCCCTGCTCGGAGGCCTTGTATAATGTGGGGGTGTCTGCTATAGAAGGTAAGCCCTCAACTAATCCCAAAAGGAAGTGGAGCTGGCAGAGCTGTAGGAGCTGAACAAAACTCAGAAAGGCCAGTTTGTTCCTACTTGTTCCTGGCTGCCTCAACATTACCCCTCATGGTACGTGTTAGAGCCAACTCAGAAATCACCCAAGTAATCACCATCTCCTGGCATTTCCATTCTCACGCAGACCCCTTCCACCTTGTAGCAGAACTGATTATGTAATATGATAGAAGAATGCTAAAGAAGTGATGGTCTGGCACATCCAGGATTAAATAATAATTGACACGGTGGCTTCCAACTTGGTGTCTCTCCTCTCCTCTCTCTCTCAGATCACTCACTCTGGGGGGAGCCAGCTACCATGTCTTGAACATCCCTATGAAACAGAGGTCTCAGGCTAACAGCCATGTAAGTGAGCTTTGGAAGCAGGTTCTCCAACTCCCATCAAGCCTGCAGATGACTGTGGCCCAGCTAGTGGCTTGACTGCAATCTCTTGAGAGACCATGAGCCCAAACTAGCCAGTTAAGTAACTCTCCAACTCCTGACCCCCAAACCTGTGCAATAATAAATGTTCGTTGTCTTCCACTGCTAAGTTTCACAGAGCAACAGATAACTAATAGAGTGCCTCCTTTGCTAAGCTGTCCATCATTCCTATGGGCTTGGTTCCAAGTCTGGACTTTTTTCCAGTGACTCTGCTTGACACATACACACACACACAAAAATCTCTCAGCTTCTTTCCATTCTCTCCAGAAAGGAAGGAATCTTTTTTACTCTTTAGGTACAATCAATTTCCTCAGAGACAATTATTCTCTTACTGTTGGCTACAGATGGGTTCCCTGGCATAATTTCATTACTGGGTTTAGGGGTTCCCGAGTAAGGAATACTCGTTTTTCATCTTTTTTTCCTCATTTACCCCATTCTCCCTACCAATGTACTTCAAGGAATAGACCATGAGGAACAGTTCCAGGAAGGGACATAGTTAATAACTTAAATAAAAAAAAAAAAATACTATTCTACCAGATTTGTTATCTCCTTTAATAACTTTATGGGGTAAGTGTTCTTATCCTACCTATGTTATAGACAAGGGGATATCTTGCTGCAGATCACATGGTTGGTAGGTAGCCCAATTCAGGATTGAACCCCAAGTTTGGCCTACTCCAGTGTTGTATGCTTTAACTACTAAGCAATTCCATCTCCTTATACCAGTTAAACCAATGTCATGATATTAGAATCTTATGAAAATATGAGATATGTGGGAGCCTGCATATCTACTGCGAGCACAACATTTACAATGATTCATTAATGAATATTAATTCCAAGATATATTTATTTATTCTATGTCCATTCAAGTAGCTGACATATTTATAAGTTTCAAATTTATTTATTTATTTTATGTATTTATTTTTTTTGGAGACAGAGTCTCACTTATTAACTCTCAGTAGAGTGCTGTGGCGTCACAGCTCACAGCAACCTCCAAGTCCTTGGGCTTAGGCGATTGTCTTGCCTTGGCCTCCCAAGTAGCTGGGACTACAGGTGCCTGCCACAATGCCTGGCCATTTTTTTGTTGCAGTTTGGCTGGGGCTGGGTTTGAACCCACCACCCTCGGTGTATGGGACTGGCATCCTACCCACTGAGCCACAGGCACCTCCCTGTTTCAAATTTATTTGTAGAGTAGGATAAAATATTGTGCTGGGTAAGCTCCTGGGACTCATACAACACAAGCAATTTAGCCAGAAGTATATTTTACAGTGGGAGAGACTCTCCTGCTTTACTCAAGACCCCGCTGGAACTCTGCAACATGTTCCCTTCCATTCTTCGTAGCAGCTTCTGGAACCTTCTCCACTCTTCACAAATCTTCAACCATTCCTCCACCCACACGTGTCACAGTTCCCTTCTTCCTCAGCAAATGACTCATCACCCACTGATAGGGAAAGTACAAGACACCCAGCGATAACCACATCAACTTCCCACCACATCCTGAACCTTGGCTTCCTCCCAGACGACAGAAACATTCCTCTTCTCTGCAGCTAAAGCCCCTGACCATTCTTTGGTCTTTTGAATCCCAAACCCTTCAACTTTCTCAGGAATCTTGTCCTATTGATTTCTCCCTCTCTTTTCTCCATCTTTCCTTCCTCTACTAAATCCTTTCATCAATAGTTAAAAAGCTCAAGTTTCTGCTTAACAAATAAATGTAAAACAAACCTACAAAAACCTTCCCATGGCCACTACCCTTTGTCTCTCTTCCCCTTCTTATTACAGTTTTCAGAATTGTCTACATTTGGC
The DNA here is from genome assembly GCA_963574355.1 of Loris lydekkerianus. Classification (NCBI taxonomy): domain Eukaryota; kingdom Metazoa; phylum Chordata; class Mammalia; order Primates; family Lorisidae; genus Loris; species Loris lydekkerianus. Next base: position 1,961 of record CAUYPK010007217.1, on the reverse strand, counting down.
ATTACCACTTCCCTAACCTTGTACTTGCTCCCCATCCCACCACATCTCAGTTAGGCCATCAGTACTTCCCTTAATCTGATGTCACCAGCAAGCCCCTTATTGCAAAATCCTAGGGACACCGCTCGCTTCATCTCTTTCTTCACCTCCTGTGTTTGACATGATTGTTGACTGTCTTGTGAGCTGTTCTTGGCTGAGCTCTCTTTCTGCCTCTCTGGCTGTGCTCTTTCTTGTGCTCGTCTTCCTCTGGCCGCCTTTCCCCTCGGTGTTCTGTACTGGGGCCTCTTCATTTCTCACTCTACATACTTTCCCTGGGTGGGCTCATCTGCTCTCTTGCCTTAAGTTACTAGGTATTTGCCTACAACTACCAAATCTATAATTCTGGTCTAGAGCTTTCTTCTGAGTTTTATGCCTGAATATTAATATATTAATATATCAACCTATCTCCTGATATTTCCACTTAGATATTCTACAAAATCAAAGTCAACTGCTTCAAATCCACCTGCATTTTCTTCTCATTTCTAATCGAGTTTGACAATTATGCCTCTTACATATGTCTGGAATCCATCCACTATTTTATTTTTATTTTTATTTTTATTATTAAATCATAGTGGTGTACATTAATGCAATCATGGGGCACCATACACTGGTATTACAGACCATTGGACACATTTTCATCACACTGGTTAATATAGCCTTCCTGGCATTTTCTTAGTTATTATGTTAAGACATTTACATTCTACATTTACTAAGTTTCACATGTACCCTTGTAAGAAGCACTGCAGGTGTAATCCAACCAATCACCCTCCCTCTGCTCATCCTCCCCCCTCCCTCCCCTCCCTGTCTTCCTTTTCCCTATTCTTAGGTTATAACTGGGTTATAGCTTTCATGTGAAAGCCATAAATTAGATTCATAGTATCGCCGAGTACATTAGATACTTCTTCCATTCTTGAGATACTTTACTAAGAAGAATATGTTCCAGCTCCATCCATGTAAACATGAAAGAGGTAAAGTCTCCATCTTTCTTTAAGGCTGCATAATATTCCATGGTGTACAGATACCACAGTTTATTAATCCATTCGTGGATCGATGGGCACTTAGGCTTTTTCCATGAATTAACAATTATGAATAGGGCTGCAATAAACATTCTGGTACAAATATCTTTTTTATGGTGAGATTTTTGGTCTTTTGGGTATATGCCTAGTAGAGGAATTATAGGATTGAATGGCAGGTCTATTTTTAGATCTCTAAGTATTCTCCATACACCTTTCCAAAAGGAATGTATTAAATTGCAATCCCACCAGCAGTGGAGAAGTGGTCCTTTTTCTCCACATCCAGCCAACACCTCTGGTCTTGAGATTTTGTGATATAGGCTAATCTTACTGGAGTTAGATGATATCTCAAAGTAGTTTTGATTTGCACTTCTCTGATGATTAAAGATGACGAGCATTTTTTCATATGTCTGTAGGCCGCGCACCTGTCTTCTTCAGAGAAGTTTCTCCTCAGATCCCTTGCCCAGCCTGCGATGGGATCACTTGTTCTTCTCTTGCTTATACATTTGAGTTCTCTGTGGATTCTGGTTATTAAACCTTTGTCGGAGACATAACCTGCAAATATCTTCTCCCATTCTGAGGGCTGTCTGCTTGCTTTACTTACTGTGTTCTTGGCTTTGCAGAAGCTCTTAAGTTTGATCAGGTCCCAATAGTGTATTTTTGAAGCTGCTTCAATTGCCTAGGGGGTCCTCCTCATAAAATACTCACCCAGACAGATTTCTTCAAGGGTTTTCCCTGCATTCTCTTGTAGTATTTTTATAGTTTCGTGTTTTAAGTTTAAATCTTTAATCCAGTGAGAGTCTATCTTAGTTAATGGTGAAAGGTGTGGGTCCAGTTTCAGTCTTCTACAGGTTGCCAGCCAGTTCACCCAGCACCATTTGTTAAATAGGGAATCTTTTCCCCACTGAATGT
>CAUYPK010007215.1:0-39297 GCA_963574355.1 Loris lydekkerianus | reverse complement strand
GGTTGAGTACATTGGATACTTTTTCTTCCATTCCTGAGACACTTCACTAAGAAGAATATGTTCCAGCTCCATCCATGTAAACATGAAAGAGATAAAGTCTCCATCTTTCTTTAAGGCTGCATAGTATTCCATGGCATACATGTACCACCATTTGCTAGTCTATTCGTGGGTCAATGGGCACTTGGGCTTCTTCCATGACTTAGCAATTATGAATTGGGCTGCAATAAACATTCTGGTACAGATGTTTTTGTTATATTGTAATTTTTGGTCTTCTGGGTATAAACCTAGTAAAGGAATTATAGGATCGAATGGCAGGTCTATTCTTAGATCTTTAAGTATTCTCCAAACATCCTTCCAGAAGGAACGTATTAGTTGGCATTCCGACCAGCAGTGTAGAAGTGTGCCCATTCCTCCACATCCACGCCAATATTTCTGGTTTTGGGATTTTGTTATGTGGGCTACTCTTACTGGGGTTAGGTGATATCTCAAAGTAGTTTTGATTTGCATTTCTCCGATGATTAAGGATGATGAGATTTTTTTCATGTGTTTGTAGATTTTGTGTCTGTCTTCTTTAGAGAAGTTTCTCTTTAAGTCCCTTGCCCACCCTGAAATGGGGTCACGTGTTCTTTTCTTGCTAATAAATTTGAGTTATCTGTGGATTCTGGCTATTAGACCTTTATTGGAGGTATAACCTGCAAATATTTTCTCCCATTCTGAGGGCTGTCTGCTTGCTTTACTATGTTCTTGGCTGTGCAGAAGCTTTTTAGTTTGATCAGGTCCCAGTAGTGTATTTTTGGTACTGCTTCAATTGCCTGTTTTTTTTAAATAACATAATTCAAGTGGAAGAGTACACATACTGGTCAGGTTGTTAATTTCAAGGGTAATAGTTATTCTTGGAGAATTCATTTATGTGCTTCGCTCTAGAACTTTTATTACTAAGACACTTTTATAAACCTACCAGGAAAAGCTATTATATTTTCTTGAAATTCCAATGAAGTGTTCATGATATAATATAGCTCAATTTTGTGGATACTTGAATACACTGAGTAAAATTCTCTTCACACCTACAGCTTAGTAAAGGTGTATTTTTTTAAAAAGAAATGCCATGAACTACTGCCCATGTCTTGAATGGTTCTAAAGTGTAACATCCAAAAATTGTGTGGTGAATCAATTATGGTAATGTTAAATGTTCTCATTAAACTTTTTCTTTCTTTTTTTTTTTTTTTTTTTTGAGAGAGAGAGAGCGAGTGCTGTGGCATCACAGCTCACAGCAACCTCAAACTCTTGGTCTTACGCGATTCTTTTGTCTCAGCCTCCCAAGTAGCTGGGACTACAGGTGTCTGCCACAAAGCCTGGCTATTTTTTTTGTTGCAGTTGTCATTGTTGTTTTAACAGGCCTGGACCAGGTTTGAACCCGATACCCTCGGTGTATGTGGCTAGCGCCCTACCCACTGATCTACGGGCACTGCTGCCTCACTAAACATATTTTCAGTTTTGAATGACTTTTAACTAATTTATATCTAAAGTATTTTATCTAATTTTTTAAATATTTTACCTAAAGTATTAGATAATAATTGAATTAAATAATGTATGATTTTCAGGTAAGTTTTTGTTTGGAAGCTGATTGCTTCACAAAGAAATCATGCTAATTAAACTAGCAAAGAGAGTGGGAAAGGGGTTGAAGGGCAGGATCACAGTCTATAAAATATCAACCCTGCTAGTGTTGTTCTAGAGAATGAAGAAAAAGAAAGCCATTACCTAACCTGTGTTGAATATAAGGTACTGGATGTTTTAAACCCAAACTTGCAATTTCTCTTTATCTATTTTATGGGAAATCCACAAGTTGCTGCCTGATACAGTATAACTTTTGTATGATTAGTAACTGTTTTTCCACGGGAATTGCACATAAGTTTGAAGTAAAACTAAGTTTTACTGCACAAATAAATGATGTTTCCATGATGAAAAAAGAAGTAAGCATAAATTTTAAAACTAAATTCTTCACGGGTTAATTTAATTCCATGTGGTATTCACCAGGTATGTTCTTGGTGAAATGAGAAAGGAATCATGTGAATACTGTAATCATTTTAAATTTATTCAAAAAGTGTGACTTGAAATTAAAATCCAATATTAAGTGCTGTTTTGACACACCTGGGAAAACCGGGAAAGGGTTAAATGGCCAAACTACCAGTTTTTCTCTTCTCTGTCCCCTAGGTAAGTTTCCTCAGCCAAATGACCCTTCTTACTGCCGGGACCAGGCACAGTGCCTGCTTATCCCTGAGCAGTGGGCTCAAGTTCTTTGCCAGCCAGCAAAGTTATTCAAATAAGTCTGTGTCAATCAAGAGCTACTTCACCTTCTTGTTACTACCAAGTCTGCCACCACAGCCCTGTTCTCTCCGTTTCTGAATCAAACACTGTGTGGCCCTGTGCAGCATGCAGTGTCCTCTCTCCAGGTTTTAAGTGACTAATAAGTTGCTATCTCTTCTGTTATTGTGTCAGGAGCTGTGTGCTCATCTCTTGTACTTTGTGTGGGGACCCCTCTCTTATTCATGGGGTGAACAGCAGGCTTTCGGAACAACAGATTCGGAATCTTACAATATTAGCTAACATTCTGGAAGCTTCACCATGAAGCTTCTTCTAAGTGATTTAAAAGGTGGGAAGAGCTGAGAAAGGGAACGGGGAAGGGATGGGGGTTAAGAGGTATGATACAACTTTTGGGAGTGGAACACAAATATAAGAGGGTCCTTATCTAACAAAAGCAATCAATGTAACCTGGTTCTGTGTACCCTCAATGAATCTCCAACCAGAACAAAAAAAGCACCACTACAACATTGTTATTATATCTTAGATTGAATTTGATTTTAGTGTCTGCACGAATCAACTAGAATTTTCTACTTTTCATGGTCTTTATGTTTTCTCACGTTACCTACATTCCATGACATTGCTAATTTACAATGTGTGATGCTCCAGGGATAGAGTTGGATGGAAATCTGTGCCAACCTTTACAAAAAGTAAGTATTCTTGGTTGGAGTGGGTTGATTATTCTGCACTGTATGTTAATTCTGTATGCTAGCAGACTGAAGGTGTGAGAGAATAAGATGCCTGCTGCATTGCTCACGTTACCCAGAAAACACTGGAATACATGTTTACCCTTCAAGGATATTATTGTCTTTATATTTCTCTGAGCAGGTGATATTTTTTACAAAGAGTGCAAAACCACCATAAAATGAGGTAATACAATAAACCTTCATCAGAAGAATCTCTTTATTAGATAAGGTTAGCAAACTAATGCTGTCACAGATTGTATTACACTATGCCCGGTGTATGCTTGTAGTGCGATCTTTACAAAAAATCATTTTAGAGAAGTGAAGAATAAATCATAGTATTCTCTCTCCAAAATCCTTTTCAAAATAGATTTGACAGTTGAGCGATTACATCTCTAATAGACACGGTGATGGAACACATAAGATTAAAAACTTGGCAGCTTCACCCACAAGGCACTGAACAAAAGGGGTCAACAGAAACACACATTCCCCCCAATTCAAAAATAGAGAGCTAATCAACTTAACTCTGGCCTCAGTACACAGAGGTTACAGTCTATACCTTCCAGTCTTTGTTGTTCAGGTTTCAGAACCCTTCTATCAAGATCCTATTAATTTCTTTAGGAAAGAAAAAATCAGTAACATCTGAATGTAGAAAAGTACACCTATAGAATTAAAATGTGTTGATTCCCCTTACAATTCTAGAAGAGCTGCAAAGAGAAAAGATGAAATATCAAATACTAATATATATATATAATATATAATACTAATATATATATAAATACTAAAGAGAGAGAGAGAGAGAGTCTCACTTTATTGCCCTCGGTAGAGTGCTGTGGTGTCACAGCTCACAGCAACCTCCAACTGCTGTATTAGGTGATTCTCTTGCCTCAGCCTCCAGAGTAGCTGGGACTAAAGGCACCCGCCACAACGCCAGGCTATTTTTTGTTGCAGTTTGGCCAGGGCCGGGTTTGAACCTGCCACCCTCGGTATATGGGGCTGATGCCCTACCCACTGAGCCACAGGCACTGCCCTAATATAATATTTTTTACGTTAACATGTGTACACGCCTGGCTTCTCTCCACATTTCACTTTATGGAATTATTCACATTCAAAATATTAGGAAGCATATAAACCCTATGTTTAAATAACATACACCATGTACTGGTCATCATCTGAAAAGATGGCTCAAATATTCTGTTTCCCTTCTATAGTTTTAGCCTTTTGCTAATTAGTTATTTTATGAAGAAATTCTGTTAATTAAGGGAATTTAGCTAAAGAAGCATAGATGGAAAGCAAACTTATATAAGCCAAAAGGAATATAGAGCTATTTCAATTTGTTCATTGAGGTTAGAATTCAAATATTTTTATGCCCATTTCAGTATGTTGATTGCCAGAATATTGAAGAAGTAGAGCTGTAATTCTTTCTGATCCTGGCTTTCAACTTTGCATTGCTTTTCTCCCAACTTCTATGTAATCTTCTGAGATTACAGCCTCGGCATACATATCAATTACTCTCATTCTTGAATTTCCTGGTAGGCTGGCAACCAAATATGAAATATCAACTCTCCTTTCCTTATTCCCACCAAAAAAAAAAAAAAAAAAAAAAAAAAAAGTATCTTCTCTTTCATTTCAGCAATATTTTTAAACAAGAAGTATATTTTGGAATCACATAAAACATTAAATTTTTGTTTATAAATTATGGGTGCCGTAGCAAATCAGACCTACCAAATGAGCACACTGAATGCAGTGGGACCCAGCATGTATATTTTTCAATACTCTTTAGTTAAGAAATCCTGCTGTAGAGAGCAGAGGTAATTACATGTTCTTCTTGGCAGCTGAGCTCTCCTGCTACTGCTGTCTCTGTTATTTGCTCACCGCCTGAACATCTCCTTTAATGACAGGTGTGGCTAGCCCACCACCTACAAAATAGAGACCAAGGCCAGCATCCCAGAGCTAGTGTCTTTATTGATGCTGCTACCCTTCTCATACTGTTCATTCTGGCTCAAAGCTAACATCGTTTTTAAAGGGGTATAATTTTCAAAACCCTAAATTATCAAAATCTCAATCATCATTTAGAGTCTGAAATCACAGTGAGTAAATCTCTCTACCACACTTACTATTTGCTTGTTAGTTGTACTGTTTGCTTACACTGGGATCATACATTGGATCTACTCCAAAGAAAAAAATAGAGAGAGGGAGAAGACAAATTTCCAGAAATAATGAAATAAACAGTGGATGCTGAAGACAGCAGTTGTGACAACAGTCGACAGCACAAGCCTGGGTGATGGCCCGCCCTAGAAGTGGAGCAAAAGCAAGGGTGACTCAAAAACCAAAATAAATAAACATAGAAGAGTGAGAATAGTGGTGGTACCTAGTTGTCATAATTAACATTTTCCATATGTATGATGGCTTGTTGAATAGTGCATATATTTCCATAACTGAGGAAAATTGCATGAATACTGTCTTTTACAAATAGAAAACAGAATTTGACTCCTCACAACCCCTAGAAAAGAAAGATGGGTATGCGACATACCCAGCAGTCAAGCACACAAAAATTTTGTTTATAGTGGTACCAGGTGGCAAGGACTTTGCACAACAATTCCTGAGTTTCTAGTACAGTTGGTAATTCATGATTTGATGAACATCAGGAATTGTGAGATTCTCTTGCTGAGACTGAAGTGGAATTGATGCAGCCATTGGTAGAGGTAGTGATTTTATAAAGATAAACACATTTCATTGTGTGGGAATGGCAACACCAAATGTTTCATCAAGAGATCAGATCTCTGGCTGAACTTGGGGTAATGTTTCTGAAGGAGAAATCTCAAGTTTATCCTTGCATACTTTCTGTGTATCAAGCTCTTTCTGATATACTTGAATATCACAAATGAGACAGAGCAACTTTTCTCATATGACTAGGTTATATAAGAACAGTTTTTCTTATATAACTAAGTTGCAGGGCATACACAAATGGGACTGTAAGACATTTTTAAGCAATAGAATTTCAATTAAATGGGTGACTATCTGGTTGGGTTGGTCCTGTAAAGGAAAGAATGCAGCTAACATAGGTGCTAGTATGAGACATTAACATATGATATTCAGTGGCAAAATAAATAAATGCAGTTCCTATAATTCCTTTGAATAAAATAATTGTTGAAAGCTAACCTATGGAGGAATTAAGAGGTTATTAAAATAAATTATATAAAAGTATGGGATTGGTTTATGCTTTTACAATAATTGTGCAAGGAGACTTAAAGAAAGGTAATGATACTTTTTAATTCTCAATGCTTTTCATTCTCACAGTAAGGTGTAATATGAGAATCATGAAATTTGTATAAACACTCCAAAGAATCTTTTAATATCTGCTACTAAAGCATTGACACGCCCAAAATTTAAGCTCAACAAATAGATTTTGTAAATTGCTAAACTTCTTGCATTTAAACACTTACCAGATTCCTTACAGAAAAATTAGACCATTTTTGATGAAGAATATAACTCTCTGGCATTTATGAAATGAAAGACATCTTGGAAAATCCAGAAGACTCAAATTCCCCTGAATTCACAAATTTCACTAAGCCTAAGTAACCTCCTCCTGTGTGCAATGAAGTTGCTCCTACCTTGTATTATGGCACCGTGAAAAAATATTCCAGGGACAACTACCTTGCAAGGGAAATTAAATTATTCTCATGTCACACCCTCAATATGTTATCTTGCTAGTCTTTCAAACAGAGTCAAATACCAGAATGAAGTTGGTGTAAGACAGGGAACCCTTAAGAAAGAAAATCAAGAAATGGTTTTCACAGCAATTTACACTCTTACAAGATTTTTCTAATCAATTATCTACAGAACACTAAAAGTGGCAGTAGATTCTGAAGAAGGTAGACCCAAGCAGAAGAAATAGAGCTTGGGAGGTGATTGAATCTGTTGCTGTAAATGCAGATACTAGAGATTCTAAAACCAAAGTGTTAACACAAAGCTCTAAATTAATTAATTGATGTGTTAATTGTTACTTTACTAAGTGTTGTGCTCATTGGAGACTATGCTAAATGAAAGTGGAATGCCAGAATTTTTTTATGTAATTTGAAGAGTAAGGAATATTACAACAGGTGGATTATGTATAACTTTCTCTGCCAACACAGCTATGGCCCACAAGAAGCCACAGAAAACATTTTCTTCAAAAAGACATTGAGAAATACAAGGAAGAAAGAAACATAAGTTTCTCAGAAAAAGTACTTGAGTGACTAACCAAGGAAAGCAGATGAATGATGAGGTTTTCACTGAAAAGGATTTCTAAGAACAAGCAGCAGATTTTAAATTTATTTTAAATAATAATGACAGGGATCTTTGAAGATGCTTATTGATCATGAAATCATCAGACACTGAATTATTAATCTTTAACCTTCATTCATAGTAAAATAAATAAATATTTCTAATAGACTATCTTTAAAAAGGGAAACCTTACTCAAATCATCAAGATTGTCAGAATTTTTAACTTAATGTCATGATGTAAATCCATATAAGAAAAATGCAACAAATGAGAGCTCCAGTTTCAACCTAAACATGTAAAAAGCTTGTATATTGTCACTTCCATTCTTATGACAGGAAAAAAAAAAACAAAAAAACTCAGCGACCTAAAAATCAATGACTTGTCTCAGACCCTGAGACCGGTCAGAAAATTAAGGTCACAGAGCAAACTGCCACTGGGAAATCTGGAGAGACAGGTGAATACAGAGACTCACAGCAAGACCAGCTTATAACTTACTTGGAGCAGAAACTGCTGGATCTGTAAACAGGTAGAAACAATTAAAAAGTAATTTTGATGAATTGCTGGAGGCTGAGTTTAGATTAGCTTGAGAGTGAGAAACTCCTGTGGGTCTACTCCTAAGTGGGGCCCCAACATTTCCATGAATTTTACTTGTTAGAGACCCACCATATTCTCATGGTAAAGATCCTAGAAAAAGCCATTCATGTTTCTGGCAGGGGGTAAGTTATCATTTTGAAAGTGCTCAGAGCATTCTCTATAACAAAGGCCTATTCTCCCAAGGAAAAGACTTTACTAAACTTTATCTGACCTGAGGGAAGGCATTTAACCAACCTGTAATCCCTCTAGCTTTCCCATTTCACTTAAGGGAAGGAAGAAAAAGATAGCTGAGAAACACACCCATAGATCAGGGACTCAGACTACACAGGTAGAAGATTTAATGTGAAGATTATGGAAAACTTTTCTAATTCTTATCTCACTACTTCATCATCAAGACTCCAGTATAACAACAGAAGATTATAGCTGAATGAGTGACAAGGGAAAAAAAAAAAAAAAAACTTTTGAAAAATGAGTCTTAAAGAAAGACAAAGACAAAAAGAGAGGCAACAAGGACACTGGAGGACACTGAAACAAACGTCTGGCACCTGCATCTATAACAAATGTCAAGCACTGCCAAGCTCCAGAATGGAGTTACATAAACTTCACAATAGCAGTCCCATTTACAGTAACACCTCTCATCAGATATATAAGCATGTGTGGCTCTCCACCCAAAATTGCAAGTCATGTCAAAAAACAAGGAAAAAAATAGTCTAAAGAGATAAAACAAGAATCAGAACCAGACACAGATTTTAAATGTATTAGACAGGCAATTTAAATATGCTAAGAACTTTAATGGAATAGACAGACAGCATTGAGGAACAGATGGATAATATAAGAAAGATGTGAAAATTCTGCAACAGTCAATGAAAATCCTAGAAATCAAAAGTGCCGTGTAGTTGCCAATGCAAAATTACCCTTTGCCTTCAAAATGTTTGCTGAAAAATCAATTCACAAAATGGGCAGATTAATTGGAGAAAAGATATTCGAATTTATTTAATGTGTATACACAGGAGACATTTTAATGAAGACCTAAAGACACAAGGAAAATTGTCCATTTTTATGCTCAAGTTCAACATAGTGTGGATAGATCTGTAGAAATAAGATTAAACAAAACACGTGATCTAATGGTTTAAAAAAAAAAAAAAAAAAACTGAGTAAGGAAACCCGATAAAGCCTGTGTAGATTCTTCTTGGCCTCTTTGAGCTTGCCTTCTTTTCTTCTGGATGTGGGACCTTCTCTAGAATGGGGGCTTTATCAAAACTTCAAAGACAAGCTTGTACCTATACTGGGAATCTATTCTAAAACATTCAGAAGGAAGGAACCTTCCCTAGCAGATTCTATGAAGCAAACATCACCCAGATTCCAAAATCAGGAAAGGACCCAGCTAAAAAGGAGAACTACAGATCAGCTTTCCTAACAAAGATCAACAAAGTATTATCTACTAGATTGCCCCTACACATTAAAAAAATTATACTTCATCATCAAATAGGCTTCATCCAAGTAGTTGAGAGCTGGTTTAACATATGCAAATCCATAAATGAAATTTACCACATCAATAGAAGGAAAAACAAAGACAATATGGATCTTCTCAATAGATGCAGAAAAAACATTTAATAAAATTCAGCATCCTTTTCTAATAAGAAGACTTAAAAATAGGCATAGGTGGTACATTTCTTAAATTTATTGAAGCCATCTATCACAAACCCACAGCTAATATACTTAATGAAGTAAAATTGAATGCTTTTCCGCTAAGACTGGAATCAGACAAGGTGTCCACTAACACCACTGCTATTCAGCACATGTCTGGAAGTTCTATCCAATGCAGTCAAGTAAGAGAAAGATATAAAAACACCCAAAAGGGGACATAGGAGGTCAAACTGTAACTCTTTTTACTGATGTTATGATCTTACACTTGGAAAACCCCTGAGACTCAACCACAAAACTCAGAGACGTGATCAAGAAATACAGTAAAATCTTAGGGTATAAAAAATCAATGTTCACAAATCAGTAGTCTTTGTATTTGCCAATAGCAGCCAAGTGAAGAAGCAAATCAAGGACATGATTCCCTTCATAGTAGCATCAAAGAAAACAAAATATGTAGGATTATGCCTAACAAGTGAGGGGAATGATATTTACAAAGATAATTATGATGCTCTAAGAAAAGAAATAGCAAAAGACATTAACAAATGGAAGAACATACTGTGTTCTTGGCTGGGAAAAATCAACATAGTTAAAATGTCTATTCTACCCAAAGTCAGCAACAGAATCAGTGCAATGCCCATTAAAATACCAACATCATACTTTCAAAAACTGGGAAAAAATAGTACTTCCTTTTGCATAAAACTAGAAAAAATACCCATATAGCCAAGGATATTCTTAGTAATAAAAACAAAGCCAGAGACATCACTCTACAAGACTTCAGGATACATTCCAATTCCACAGTGAACAAAAGAGCAGGGTATTGGCACAAAAGTAGAGATATAGACATTTGGAACAGAATAAAAAACCAAGAGATGAACTCAGTCTGTTATTTCCATCTGACCTTTAATAAAGCAAAGAAAAGCTTACAGAAAAGAAGGGAATTTCTTTTCAATAAATGGTCCTGGGAGAACTGGATAACCACTTGTAAAAGACTAAAACTGGACCCACATATTTCACCACTTATAAAAATTGACTCAGATGGATAAAAGATGTAAATCCAAGCCATTAAACAATAAAATTCTTAGAATAAAATGTGTGAAAAAACTCTTGATGATGTCAGCCTGAGGAAAGAAGACTTCAGTGGCAACCACAATAACAGCAAAAATAAACAAATGTGACTTAATTAAGCTGAAAAGCTTCTGCACAACTAAAGACACAACAAATAAAGCAAAAAGACAACCTTCAGGATGGGAAAAGATCATTGCATTGTATGAATGTGACAAAGGTTTGTTAACTAAAATGTACAGAAAATTCGAATTAATCAACAAAAAAGAGCAAGCCATGCCTTCTACCTTTGAGAAAAAGATGAACAGAGCCCTCTTGGACAAAGACAGATGAGTGGCTTACAAAGATTTGAAAAAAATCATCATCACCCCTAATTATCAGAGGTATGTAAATCAAAACCACCCTGAGATATCACTCAACCCCAGTGAGAACAGCCTGCATCACAAATTCTCAAAATTGCAGATGCTGGTGTGGGTGGGAAGAAAAGGGAGCACTTTTGCACTGTTGGTGGGACTGCAAAGTAATACAACCTCTTTGGAAAGCAGTATAGAGAATCCTCAAAGACCTCAAATTAGTCTCCCCATTTGATCCTGCAATCCCATTTCTAGGCATTTACCAAGAAGAAAAAAAATCATTTTATCATAAGGACATTTGCACTAGACTGTTTATCACGGCTCAATTTACAATAACAAAAAATGTGGAAACAACCTATATGCCCACCAACCCAGGAGTGGATTTACAAGCTGTGGTATATGTATTCCATGGAATACTATTCAGCCATGTAAAAAGATGGAGTTTTGCATCTTTTATATTAACCTGGATGAAGTTGAAACATATTCTTAGTGAAGTATCACAACAATGGAAGAGCAATTATCTAATGTACTCAATTCTAATATGAAGCCAATAGACAATCTAATACAAGAGAAAAACTCAAATAAATTCAAGGTTGCAGAGGGGGGTGAGGGGAGAGAAAAAAGTGGGAAGGGTGATGTGTGTGCTCCCATTTAATGGGCACAATGTAAGGGTGTATGGCACACCTCTTGGGATCAGGGCATAATTATAAATGGGACTCTACCTAACACTGCAAACATTGTAATCTTTTTCTTTGTATACTCAAATTAATGTGAAATAAAAATATAGTTAAATAAAATTCCCATGAGGAGAAATGTATCAACTGTATAGCCCTACATCTATTGAATAATTTGAGTCAATGTGTAATAATTTCTAAAAGAGAAAACATAATGTACAGATGTTTTTACTGGTAAATTTTTCTATAAATTTAAAAAAGAAATGATATCAATTCTCCACAATTTCACCCAGAAAGGGGAAGCAGAGAGAATACCTCTTAACTCTTTCTATTAGGTCAACATTGTCCTAATATCAAAATTAAAGGCATAATAAGAAGGAAAAACTATAGAACAATATTTCTCAGAGAAATAAATGTAAACACCTTGAACAAACTATTAACAAATCAAATATTACAATGTGTAAAAAATCATGGACCCTGATCAAGTAGAGTATAATTAATTAGTACAATGCTGGTTCAATGTGTGAAAATAAACTAATGTATTTCACCACCTCATCAGGCAAAGAAAAAAAAAAATCAAACATATGATTCAATCAACTAATGATTTTTATACAAAAATTATTGTACAAAATCCAACACCCATTCATGCTTAGAACACATAGCAAACTGCAAATAGAAATGACATTTCTTAAACTGATAAAGAATACCTTCAAAACACCTGCAGCCAATGCCATCCTGAATGGTGAGAAACTAAATGCTTTCTCTATCAGTTTGGAAATAAGGCAAAAATACACTCTCACTGCTCCTGTTCATCCTTATAGTGTAAGCCCTTGTTAGTGCATTAAGAAAATAAAATGTATACATATTAGAAATTGAGAAATAAAACTGTCTTTGTTCATATTTTACATGATTGCCCATGTACAAAAAACTCAAGGAATAGACAGAACTCCTAGAATTAATAAGCAAATATAACCATGGTATAGAATGCAACATTAATGTATAAAAGTCAATTGTTTTGTCAATATATCAGCAATGAACAATTGGAAATTAAAATTAAAAGAAAAATACTAGGGCTTCCCACTTTGGTCCCCCCTCCTGGGGGACCAGGGGAAAACAAAAAAGATTCTGTTTTCCCCTGTTTCTCTTATCAATTTCTTTACCCATCAACAAACTGTGTCCTTTGTTTACTTGTGTGGTCCATGGTTTCGTTCTTCAAACCCTGAGATCAAGGGACTGACATAGACAGAGATTCTGGTTTCAGTGGCTTGAGAGAAACTCTAAGAAGGAGAAAAGGAGCAAACACTAGAAACTGGAAGAGACAAGGTGATAAATTCCCTCCAGAGCCTTCAGAATGAAATGCCCGTACCTTGATTTGAGTTCAAAGACCTGTGTCAGATTTCCATCTTACAGAACTGTAAGATAATAAATTTATGCTCTTTAAAAAAATACCATTTATATTAGTATCCAAAAATACCCAACTTTGGAACAAAAAATATATTTTTAGGACCTATATGCACAGAACAGTAAACTCTGATGATAAAAAATCAAAGAAAATCTAAATAAAGAAATATTTCATGTTCATGGATTGGAAGTCTTAATATTGTTAAGATGTCAATTCTTTTCAAATTACCCTATATATTAAATGCACTCCCAATCAAAACGCCAGCAAGTTATTTTGAGTATATTGACAAATTGATTCTAAACTACATATGGAAAGATAAAAGATCCAGAATAGCCTTAAGTGGGAAGAAAAACAAATTCATATAACTGATATTACCCACAATCAAGGCTTCTTACAAAGCTACATTAACCAAGATAGTGTACATTGGTGAGAGAATAAACATATCTGTCACTGGAACAGAAGAGAATC
Source organism: Loris lydekkerianus (assembly GCA_963574355.1). NCBI lineage: Eukaryota > Metazoa > Chordata > Mammalia > Primates > Lorisidae > Loris > Loris lydekkerianus. The sequence continues at coordinate 25,795 of CAUYPK010007215.1, read as the reverse complement.
CTGAAATAGACCCATACTGATAGAGTCAGCCAGTCAAAGATGTAGAGGAAATTAAATGAATAAAGGATAGACTTTTCAATAAATGACACTGCAACAACCAGAGGTGTATACACCAAAAAAAATAAAAATAAGAATAAATACATAAGACTCAAGATGTAAGCATTATATTTTAGCAACAATTTATCAATTCAAAATTGATTATAGACATGAATGCAAAATGCAAAGCTATGAAGTCTTCAGAAAATATCATAGGAGAAAATCTAGGCAACCTAGAATTTGGTAATCAATTTTTAGATATAACACTAAAAGCATAAACCATTAAAAAGTTGATATTTGGAGAACAATGGATATATTTTTTCCATTCTTGAGATATTTCACTGAAAAGAATATGTTTCAGTTTCATCCATGTAAGCATAAAAGATGTAAAGTCTCCATCCTTTATTATGGCTGCATAGTATTCCATGGTATACATATACCACAATTTGTTAATCCTTATGAAACCAATATATAATTACTTACATTTATATGAATGATAAAACACAACTATAATCCAGAAAGAAAGAGAGAAGAAGAGGGAGAGGGGTGGGGTAAGCATGGGAGAAGGGAGTTATTTGGTGGGACCTCACCTATTGTGTACAATCCTATGGTACATTTCAAAACTATTAAGAGTAGAATATAAATGTCTTACCACAACAAATGGGTGAGGTGATGGTTATGTTAATCAGTTTGATGTTAGCATTCCACATTGTATATCAAATTAGCATATTGTACCCCATAAATGCATAAATATACACAGTTATGATTTAATTAAAAATATTAAAAATGTTGATATATTGAATTTAGTAAAATTAGAAACTACTCTGTTAAAGGCACTGCAACAAAAATAAAGAGACACGCCAAAGAATGGGAGAAGATATTTATTAAACATATATGTATAAAAAATGAGGACTGATGTCTAAAATATACCAAAAAATCCATAAATCCAACAGTAAGAAAGAAAAAGTAAAATGTTAGAAAAAGTTCTGAAAAGATACCTAATTAAAGAAGATATACAGATGGCAAATAAGCATTTGAAAAGATACTCAGTATCAAATGTCATTAGAGAATTGTAAATAAAAAACATTGAGACTCAACTACATACCTATTTGCATAACTAAAATCAAAAAGAGCTGACAATGACATATTCTGGTGAGGATTTGAAATAATAAGAATGCTCATTTATTGCTAGCAAGAATGTAAAACAGTACAGTCACTTAGGAAGACAGCTTGGCAGCTTTTTACAAAACAAATCAGAGTCTTATCATACTACCCAGCAATTGTGCTCCTTGGTATTCCCCCAAATGAATTGAAAATTTATGTCATCATAAAATCCTGCACATAAATGTTTATAGATTCATAATTTATAATTTTGTTCATAACTGACAAAAATTGGAAGCAAGATGCTCTTCAATTGGGAAATGGTTAAACAAACTGTTAAATGTCCATACAACAAAATGTTTTTTACAGGAAAGAAAAAAGAAATGAGCTAACCAACCATGAAAACATCCACATGGAGAAATCTTAAGTGCATATGGCTAAGGAAAAGACAGTCTGTAAAGGGAACATATTGTATGATTCCAAATATATGACATTATGTACAAGGAAAAACTACAGATACATTAAAAAAAATCAGTGGTTGCTAGGGGTTTTGTAAGAGAATGAGAAGAATAGATGAACCATAGAGATTTTTAGGCAAGAGAAACTTACCAGTATGATACTGCAATGGTGGTTACATTGCATTATGTGTTTGTCAAAACCCACGTGTCTGTACAATACAAAGAGTGAAGCCTAATGAAAACTAGAGACTTTAATGAATAATAGTTTCAATATTGGTTCATCAATTGTAACAAATGCACTACACTTATGTGTGCAGGTGAGATAAATGTGTGTTTCTTCTGACCTTGGCTTATATGATTTCTGCTAGGTTACCCCATGTATCCATAAGCAGCTATCAGGATGGCGGAATCTGGTGGTAGGTGGCTGGTGTCTGAGTAATCTAGGATGTCCTCACTCTGTCCGGTGACTGGAAGGCTGCAGTGGGGGCATCTTTGTTCTCCACAACCTGGTCTTTTATTCACACCTGTGAGTCAGTTTGGCAATTTTCCTTTTGTAATATTAGAGGTGCACACACAGTAAGAGGGTCCGTACAGTGCACAAGTATGTTTTAAGCCTTTGCTTGCTTCACATGTGCTGTCTCATTGGACAAACCAAGTCATATTAATAGGACTTTCAAGGATGGAGAAAATAAACTTCACCCCTAGACAGAAAAAGCTGTCACCTTGCCAAGGGGCATGCACACACCCATGTTCGTGCATTATCTGTATAGAATTTTCAGCATCACACACGATTGCTTGGAAAGTATTTCCTGAATAGAATATTGAAAATTTGGACCTGGGTATATCATATATGGTAACATTTCTTCTTGAAAATATAAAGAGTATTGAAAGGTTTACTATATTATAGAAAATAAATAGGCCAAATCTCTTTCATATAATCAACTGCATAATATGCCATTGGTGTAAAACATACTTGAAATGTTTAAATTCACCTAGAATTCTAGTCTTGCATGGATAAAAATCTAAAAGCAGTGAAATTAAAGGCAAACATCATTATTAATCTATTAATAATTTATTCAGTCGCTAAAACTGTGTTTATCCTGCTCGATGAATCTATTTATTGGGCATAAAATACGTATTTTTTAAAGGGACTTAGTAAAAATGAGATTTGTTAGTGTGAATTTTGAAAATTCTTCTGCCTGATGTATTCTGCCTTTATTTTGGCACCAGGATTTTGACTCTGATCATTGTGTTCAAATGAATGGTTCTTTAATTTAGCACTTGATGAAGCTTACAGAGTAATCTGTTGAGAGTAATAGAAAATAATTGATTAAAAATTCTTAGTTCTTAATGTTGCTCTATATGACAAAACCCTGGCTTACAGTACTTTCAGATAATCATCTAAATCTTCTTGAGAAAATATGGCTGCCAAGTGTCTCCAGTTCATTCTGAATGCTCCTTACTAGTGCCTCATGTTGCTCTTCACTCAACCAGCCACTCTACAGTATTTGAAGTTACCTTCTGGATTCTTCATAACTGTTTTGACATTATGCCTATGAACTCATTCAAAGTGTGTCTTCTAAAAACTGAGTAAAGATCATTTTTTCAGACCCATTTAGTTAAAGTCGATATGGCATATTTAAAAAATTCTTCACAATATAAACTTTCTCTTTAGGAATATGAACATTTAGTTGGAATTAGAGTGACAATTAGGGACAGAACCAATTATTGTCAACATTACTTTTTGAACATTTAGCATGTACCTCATATGAGGCCAGACAATTAAGTTCTGAATTTCATCCTTGAAAAAGTGCTCCATACTTCATTGCTGAATATCACTAAGGTCACTTTTGAAGTATCCCCCTTGGGAAGCTGTGCGCTGATGCTAGAGACCAGTCCACCCTTCAAAACACTTTTCCTAGGATGAGTTCACAAACTTGTCAGACCACACGTATTTTATCTGGTTCTATTATTAGCTCAATCTCATGTCAAAAGAATTAGTTGCAATTTTATAGATGAAGAAATAGAACTTGAAAACAGAACTTTAGCCTCATCAAAGTGCAAAGCACTAGTAACGTAGCAGAGCTAAAACTCAAAAATGGGTTTTCTTTAAATAAGAAAATCTCTGTTCTTTACACTAGCAGGGGTCCTCAAACTACGGCCCGCAGGCCACATGAGGTGGTGTAATTGTATTTGTTTTCTTTCTTTTTTTTTTTTTTAACTTCAAAATAAGGTATGTGCAGTGTGCATAGGAATTTGTTCATAGTGTTTTGTTTTGTTTTTTTTAAACTATAGTCTGGCCCTCCAATGGTCTGAGGGACAGTGAATTGGCCCACTGTTTAAACAGTTTGAGGACGCCTGCACACTGACGATGCCTTTAAGTGTTTTTTTTGTGATATTATTTTAGATGTCTTTCTTTTGAGATATAGCCTCCAATGTCATGTGTGTCAAGCAATAACACAAACTCTTAAGAAGCTAAGCGCCCAGGGAAGAGTTAGACAAATGTTCAAATATAAACAATACACCTTAATACAATAAACATTATGAAGAGGTAAGCCCTACGGAGCACTCAGTTTGATATTTAATCCAGATAACAGGCCTAAAATAGTCCAGTGAATATGGGTAGCAAAGCATCCTAAGTTGAGTTGGAATTATGGTTGTGACAACAACACACAACTTCAAATGTTTTTGTGTCACTCCACCAAGGGACTTAATGTGAAAAGGTATAGAAGGTAAGGTTGGAGAATAGAGGCCAATTCAAAGAACCTTCTCAGGTATACCAAGACATTAGATTTCATCTTAAGTTCTCCTGAATGCTGTTGAAACATTTTAAGCTAGAAATTACTTTATCAGATTATTTATTCTAGGAAGAACACCGTGTGCGGTAATGTGGAGATTGTATGGAGATATTTTAGAAATCCAGGCTAAACATGTTCTGAAGCAAAGAGGATCATGTTTTCTGAGGAATAGGGAGAAGTAGAATAAAAGCATGGAAATGTATTTTTGAAAAACAAAGCCCATTTAGACATAAAAATAGGTGTATCTAAAGAATACACAGGGAAGAATAAAACAATTCGATTTTAAGTTTATTATGAGATATGCTGCATCCAAAGTGTCTGAAAGACTCACAAATGTAAAATGATGCTTGAAAAAGTAAGCAAATATTTATGAATGACCCAGATGCCCAGCAGCCCATCAGACATACATGCCACAATTCCACAGAATGTCTGAGCTACAAAAAATTGTGGTTGTTATTAACCTATTAGCATTTCAATTAATTGCAGTAGGAGAAATTGTCAAAGGTTATCATGTGCTCACTATCTGCCAGGCACTATTTTTATTGTGCTATATGTATTTCCTCATTTAATTCTTATGAATAAATTCCAGGATTTTACAGATGAAGAAACTGAACAATGGTGCTTTCACTTATAAAAATCCATTGAGATATTGCTTGAACTTTTCTCATACATGGGCAAATTTAACTTTCTGGATCTAATAAAGATTAACACGGAGAATTTAACTTGGATTTAGCTTCTTGGAGGATTTAGAGCCTTCTGATTAAAAAGAATAAATTCAATTGTGAAACTGGGAAAATATTTGGCCCTGGAAAAAATGAACAATGGTTATTTTTTGCTTTACCACATTTTATTAATAAAAAGATTTTGCTCATCTATTCTATAAATATATTTATCTTTATGAGTTATAGAAGGAGATACGCTATTAAATTATAACATGATGCATATAGTTGTTTGTACTTTTTAAAATTATCATAACCTCCAAGAATTTAAGAGGTATGATTCCTGTCACTTAACACCTCTAATGTTAAGTTCATAAAACACATGTAATTACAGAAGTAGTGGGAAGGAGAAGGCCAGGGGCAAGGCATGATCTTGGATGTCAACTTAGTAGCAGTGGATGTCACAGTCGAGGAATGTAATGGTAGAAACAAAAGCAACAGAACAGCAGTCTCTACAGCCCACAGACAAGAGTTTGCTTTCAAAACAGCATTACCACATTGTAACAAAGGACAGAATGTTAGTCCAGTGAGTCTCAACCTGGACACAGGGGACATTTGCCAATGTTTGGTGACAATTCTAATTGTCATGACACTGGGATTGTCATGTACTACTGATGTCTAGGGGTAGAATCCAGTGATGCTATAAGGATCCTGTGGTGCCCAGGATAGCACCTCACAACCAAGAACTCTCCCATCCAAAATGCCACACTGTTACTGTTGAGAATCCCTGCTGCAGCCCACAGGTTCAATTTTAAAATAATCCGAATAAATGCTTGATCCCAAATAAATAACTGACTGCCATTAAAAAAAAATTCAGCCAGGAAACATGGTAGCTGTTCAAAGTTTATCTTAATCATTTGTAAATTATACCACAATGAAAGAAGAAAGTTTATTAGAAATCGATAAAAAGTTAACCATCTGAGGATACACTAAATAGTGACAAATGTTTTTTGTCTGTATCAGAAATTATTTTGCTGTGCTGTTAAGTCAGAATTTTTTAACTAAAGTTGAGAAAATAAATTTGGAGAAGATGAAGTCAGGAATTATTCAAATGTTTTTCTATTAAGAAATAAAATAATCATAGAACACTGAAATTAAGTAGAGCTGCATGTAAATAAGACATAATTTCAAGAAACTTACTTATAAATTAATACAATAGTTACATTAAAGAAGTTTCATTTTGTTTTTTCTTCCAAAAAAAAACCATGCTCAATTGGAAAGAAACTATCCCTCTTTCTCTCAAGTTTGCTTGACACATCTCAAAGAAATAATAAATCTGCAAGAGACCGCCATTACCTTCTTTTAAAGGATGTGTTTGTCTGCACCTAGTTACTGGTAACTACTGGTAAGTAGTTGTGAAACAGCTGTTACTGGGATGGAGGCATTGAGGTGAGGGACTGATTGCTGCTGAAAGGGAGGCTCACAGTGAGGTATAACTACGTGTAGCTCTTCAACCAGGACTGCAAAGTATAACAAGGTACCAGCTTAGGTGCCAAGATTGGGAGAGTGGGGCTGAAGGAACAGTATTCATACACCAGAGTCGTATTGTTTCTTTCCGATCTTTCATATCTTTGTTAAAGGCAAACTACAGAGATTAGAATCTTCTAAGCATGTTCATTAAAAAGGAGCTGAATGATTATTTTCTTATTTATATGTTCATCTATCAATCATTTACCTATGTATTCATTTTTGCTTCTAACCACACAAATAAGAAACTGCAATTACTTTCAGAGTCATTCATCTCCTGAACCTTGGCAAACAGAAAACATCTTTCCTCTGTTACTGTCACTTGCCTTAACCTCGTATCACAATTATAACGGAGAAAGGTTTGTGTGACCAGAGAAACACAGGGCCACCTACATTGTTTGTCACAGTGGGGATAAGATAATCAGAAAGTGATTTATCTAGGAAAATAAATCAAAATCATAGTGTTTTCAAGGGATACATTTGTTTTTAGAAAATCTTATCCCTACTTCCTAAAGCAGTGATACTTAATAATTAAGCATTTCCTTAATAACTAAGATCATGTAGTATTTTGCATAATCTATTCCAAAAATTTTTGTTGCATTTTGGATCCTTGAAGTCAAATCATCTACTATGGGTAGAGGGTTGGCTACAAATAAGTGAGTTTAAGTCTGTCTATTCATCATTTAGCAAAATGAAAAACAGAACTGGAAGCCAAAAGTACACATATTATATGTTTTGGATCGGTGGTTACTTTCATGTTAATGTTCATAAGAGAACATGTTTTGAATGAGAAGCCAAGGAAGTTTTACCTTTGAAAAAATAAGCATTCACAGAATAGCCTGGCTTCCGTTGCTAAGTGCTGGGGGTGGTGTGCGTTTGTTTCGGTCGTCCCTCTGTTCCCTTCCCAGGACAGAGCTATGTACCGGAACCTTGAGGAAACTAAAATTAATCTTTGACAAAATAAATATTATCCTAGCATCCCTTTGGCAACTATAATTATATTTCTGTCCTTCCATGATAACTAAAATCTTAAATACACATTTAAATTCAAAGAGGCTAAAACGAGTGCCTATAACAAAAATCTGTGCTATTTTGAATCTTATTTCATTGATTTAGGTAGATTCTGGCTTTTTTTTTTTTTTTTTCCAGTTTTTGGCTGGGGCTGGGTTTGAACCTGCCACCTCTGGTATATGCAGCCAGCACCCTACCCCTTTGAGCCACAGGCACCACCGATTCTGGCTTTTTAAAACATGTGTGGTTTTGTTTGCTCAGTGAGATGATGATTATTCTGTTAGGAGTCCAGGGGTCCAGTTTCAGTGTTGCTTTCCACATAGTTGTCCCCATTACTTCTGTTTCCCAATTATCTCATTGGTACAAGTGGAACAACCTTTGCTGTCTTGTTTTATCTTTTCCCTTAAGCCAATCCTTACAGTAAACCTGGGTTCATGCATGTTTAGGCATTTAACTCTTGGAAGGTAGAAAAGGGTGCGTAAAATAATTCTTATATTTTAAGGGATTTATCTTAGAAAATATAACAAACACCAGAGCTTTAGAATCTTAAAAAATACAAACATATCAATATCTGTTTTTCTCCATAGAGCTCACCTTTCCCATTATTCTGGTTTCTTACTGTCAAATTTTTCACAGCTCAAATATTGAAAAGACTATTTGATTATTTTTAATAGTTTCAGTTTCTATGAATCAAATTGAAAGCAAAATGTGTTATGACTATATAGATTCATCAACTTATTTCAATAAAAATATATTATTTAAAAAGCTTTTGTGTGCATTTTATTCCTATCATCCCAGAGACGTCCTTCAAATAACTTATCTCTCAGTTTTCTTACAATGTAATGGCATTGCTGTTTATGTAGGAATGACAGATTGAGTCACAGTTGTTTCTGACTATATTTATAGGGTTAAAATGGCAATTCTAAGTACAAAATCTTAACTTCGTGATCTACATAAAGTTTTCTAATAAACATATCTAGCCATCTAGTTTCTTCTATTATTTATAAATAAAATGGTAACAAAACAGGTTTTTTCCAAGGACAAATATTGCCTCAAGAAGAATTTAGCAATCTTGTGTCAAGGAGTTAGTTTATGAACTATCTGTAGCATTTCCATTTCCAAAGGTACATTACACAAATCTCCAAGGTTACATGCTCTCCAAGGCACATTAGTAAATATCTGCAAGGTTTCCATTTTCCTGACAGAAACAATTACAAATGCCAGGCAAGAATAATTTCACACGGAGAGTTGAGGCAGCCATCAGAATTCTCTTAGGTAACAGTTGCAAATGTTTATGCTAATATTATTTAGCATTTCACTTTTAACTTAAAAAATCAAGTTGCTAAATTCGTGTGTGTTTCGTTTTGTTGTCAATGCAGTTCTAAAAAAGTGAACAAACATGTTAAAAAGGTGGTAACAAGCTTATGTTGAGCTGAAAACTATGCTTTTAAGATGAAATACTGCAGCCAGGTATCACCAGGGAACTCCTGTATTCCCTATTTCATTGTAGTATTGAAGAGAAGAGTTGCCATCTGGCCATTTCAAATGTATAGTTTTTGCTTCTATATATAAATGACAGCATATGGAAAGGGAGGCTTGCAATTAAGTGCATATTTGTGGAATACTTAAAAAATCCGTTCCTCTCAAAATGTGTACTGTCCGCCTCACTCAGCACGCTACCACTAATTCCTGAAATTATTAGGAAAAACATGAAGTCATTTCTGTGTACCAAAACCCCCCCACAATAGTTTATACTTTTTAAAAAATAGCTTATTTGATATTTTAAAGAGAACTAAAAATACACCTATTTTTACTCTTTCCTGCTCCAAATTATTGGTATTATATTAAAGATTAAAAAGGTATTAATATAGAAGTATAATGAGAATAGCTGAAGATAGCTTCAAATAGATTTGTAAAAGTCAGACACACATAATACAGTAAAAAATGATTTCACAGGGTAAAGGGCACTGTGACTATTAATAAAATACATGAAGAAGAGACAGTAGTAAGAAGAAAAATAAAGAAGGCAAGGCAAATAAAATGCATCCCCAATTCAATTCACCCTGTGGAATTCTAAAAAATCTCTGGACCTTAGAGCTGATAGGCAGTGTAGGATAATATTTAGAAATAAACATATTCTACATCAAGCACACAAGGTGAACTCAGTATGATTTTCAAATGGCTTGCTTTTTTTCCAGAGACTTAAGGGACCTGGGCCCTCCTGGGACACACGCAGAGTTGACTTGCCTGGAGTTAAAAATTCCACAAGCCCATTCTCTGAAGCTGTGTTACCCAGGAAGCCTGAGATCAAAGGGCAAGCCGGCCTTCCTCAGAGATATGGGCCAGAGGGTTGACGTATGTTAACAATATATTGTCAGAGGTCTATAGGTGCTCTGCCCTGAGGAGAGACACAGTCGTTACTTCATACTGAGTAAACTGAGTGAATGCTTGAAGATACTCTTCCATTAACTCTGTTCCCCTGTGGCTACTTTCTTCTTTATGATTTTGTTTAGACACCTGCCCAGAGTTTAGTCAGTGTCTAGAAGAAGATGTTTACTGCAAAAGTGATTGTGTTGATGTGGTAACAGGATATTTCCTTTCAAGTTAATTTCAGATACGTAAAATGAGGTAATCATGAAACTAACAGATAATAGATTGGGTGAGTACGTGACTAGAAAGGTATAAAATCAAAACCCTGAATAAAAAATTTCGCTACACGCCATCCCATCCCGTGTAGTCTGTTTCTTGACTTAATAATTACAGGAGCGAGTTTACACCCACGGCAAAGCTGCTGTTCGTTTGTGTCTCTGGTCATGCAACAGGCAGGATGAAGAAAAAAAAAAAATGTAATAATATGCTGAATTACTGGGAGCACTAAGTGCTCCTTCAAAATGTGCATATAGGAGCTTAAACACAAATCAGATAATAATGGTTTATTCCATAGAGAAATTCAGGTTGAAAGTCAGGTTCTGTTTTTCACCCCAGAGGAAGGATACATATATCCTTTCTAGTTTGCTAAACTCCTGTCTCAAAAAGCAAACAAAAACATGTAGTAGCAATTGTCATGATGTAAGAAAAAGAAGAAAAAATATATAATTAATACTTTCAGTGTAATAATACAAGGGTACATTACATTCACTAAAAAGAGCAATGGCAGAATGATGCCCGAACAGGCCTGAATGATAAGACAATTTCCTTTAGATTAAAAATATGATAGCTCATTTAAATATATATATATTTAAAACTAGGTTAGATATACAGAAAAGGAATCATAGAAAGAAAAACAAAAAGTAAAGAGAATTTAAATTTAGTTAAAAAACTTACAAACATTAATTTAGACTACCCAACATTTCTCTGGTAGCAATTCCAGACAGCAGAGACAGAGTAGATGGATTGATAGGCAGATCAATTATTTTTTTACAAAAAAATACATTTGGATTATTTCAAATAAATGAGTTTCTAGTTTCACTCTAAGAGAGTAATTGGAAGTAGACCTACTATAATCACACACCATTATATAATTCAGACAACTGCCTAGAGAAAGAAAAATAAAATAAAAACGTATAACAAACAAAATGAAAACATATATATGTAGTAATGAGAATCATAATGGCATTGAACTTGTTTCAACAATACTGGTTACTAAAATGTATTAGAGTAAGACCCTCCCAAAAATGCCTCTCAGCCCAGAATTATATGAATATTCAGACTAATTATCTGGTATGAAGGCTGGATGGCACGAATAGACTGAGAAATTATTTCCTTATGTTTCCTCTCAAGGGAAACTACTGGAGACGATCACTCCAACACTGAACTAATGCCTCATTGTGGTTACACAACTTTCTGCTTCTTATAAAGCTTAGATTTGATGTTTTCTCTTTTTTGATCCAGCTGTTTAATTTCTCATTCATCACTGGCACCTCTGATAAAATATCACAAACAAATGGAATTCCAAGAGATTATGTCTCCAGGATTGTTCAGTAAACAAATGTCCTTATCAACAATCAAGAAAAATTCCTTCACCTAGATGAGTGACGGATAGATTCATATATACTCAAAATGGATATACACAGATGTATCAAGTTAAGAAAAGGTATTTGAGTAGTCAGTGAGGATTGTCAAACTATACTAACTCTGATTCCAAGATCACCAACAAGTCTCCTGATAAAATGTAGCTTCCTTGGTGATTTTGCAAAGATGTTGATATTGTAATCTGCTTTATTAGTAGCATATTTCATTATGTTTTAATGAATTGGAATACTTGTTTATAAAAATATATATCTTTAGGTTCTACAAATGAATGTCATGAACTGAATGGATCTGTGCCTTTCTACCCACTATATGTTACCTCTGTGGAATGTTTCCACACATAATATCATTAATTTTAACAGTTCCGTCTTGGAGACCTAAGCTTATAGAACCAAATACACTTATTCTTTTTAAATAATTTATATAAAATTAATATTTATCATATATTTATAATAGATAAAACACTACTCTTAGTGTTTTATTTTTATTACCTATATTTGATCATATAATCATACTAGCAGCCTTTATTATGAGTTTTACTTTCTGGGCTTCTCACACAGTTTCTTTCCACAGCCCAAGAAAGGGCTTTAACACTAGGTTATGAGTGATATATTTTGGTAAATTTTGTAGGAATAAGATATTTTAATTGCCATCTGATAAGATCATTCATTCCAACTCAAATGACCATCTGTGAAAGTTAGGCTGGGTGTTCCGGTTGCCATAAAATGTTCTGGGCATGCTAGAGATCTAGACAGGGGACATTGAATTAGGGATGCATTTTATTTGCCTTGCCTTTTTTATATAGATAAGCTATTATTAGCCAGTTATCCCAGAGTAGAAATGGATTTCATAGCTTCAGATCATATAAACACTTCATAAAACTTCCCTATACTTGACAATACCAATAAATAACATATTACCACATGAAAGTTGTGAATTTGAAAAAATATATATAAATCATTGATAACAGTGAAGAATAGCAAGGCCTCCCAGAAGAAAGACTGAATTCCCTTTCTTTTCACTCTATATAGAATATCATAAATTCCTGATGATATACAGAAATAATAAAAATATTTAAAACCAAACATTGAGGAGAAAGAGTACAGCAATAAGAAAGGCAGTTAATTTTTTAAAATTACATTATTTTTCTGAGATATGCTAAAAATATTTGTCAGTCTTTTAAAAATTATGATCTGAAATTATTGCTTTTCTCATTAGTAAACTCTTAGGGGTTTTTTGTTGTTGTTTGTTTGTTTGTTTGTATTTTAGGCTATATTGTTCTATACTCCTTTTCTTAGAGGAAGCCTCTAAAACACTTAGAATCCTGAAAAAGAAACACAAAAATATTTGAACTTGCCTCTTTTCTAAGGTAGGTATTGATGATGATGAAGATGATGATGATGGTAATACTGCTGCTAATTTCTTGTTAAAGGATAAGAAAACCAAAGTTATGGAGTAGAAGTAAAATTTTCCCCATTCACAAAGCAAATGGTAGATCTGGGACTCAATCCATGGTCAGTCTAAATATTTACTCTGTATAATCTTTATTATTAACATTACACAAAGATTCATGTCACAGCATTAGTTTGTCAGTCACAATACGCCACACCTATTAGTTTTCTCCCCACCCCCTTGTTATCTCTGATATTATGCAGTACAATTTAATCCAAATAAAATAATTATTGGGTATATACAATGTATCAGACAGTGTACTAGGTTTATACAACTAGTGAACTAAGCATATAATGTGAAAACTAAAATTTCATCGTTCCTTATTTTCCTAAAGCATACTTTCCTGTCAAAGAGAAATCTGAGAAGATAATAACTGCATAATATAATCAGTGTCTGACACAGATAGTCACAAATTATATAGGAGCACCTTGGAGGTATAGTTAACCTCAGAGAAGGATATGACAGGAGACAGTGTCAGATTTAGTAAAAGATCCACACGGCATGTGACATCGGCGCTGAATTTTAAAAGGCACATAGGAGGCAGCCAGGTGAAGAAGAAAGAACGTGAAGAGCACGCTATTACAAGCAGGTGAAGTACCGTGTTTAAGGCTGGAGAGGTAAGAGCACAGTGTGGGATACACTAGAGTCATGTGTAGCTTCATATTGTTGAAGTGTAATGTTTGAGAGTAAAAAAATGGAGAAAATTATGCCATAAAAGTGCCAGCTTGTTGAAAGTTTTATATACTTTGTTAAGAAGCTTGAATTTTATAGTTGAAATAAATCTGGAGTTATTAAAGACTTTAGAAGAGAGGAATAATTTAGTTTGTACTGCAATTAGCTCCAACATGGGGGCAGAAATATTCAAGGTGAATCTGACATAGAAAGAGATCCAGACTCCGGAGAAGGCTGTGACAGTAATGCAGGTGAGACAGACAGGGTCTGGAGTCAGGGCCATGAGATTTATAAAAGTGGTTGGATGTGACCTTAATTAAAAGTGGTTGGTGTTTGAGGACATTTAAGATATCATGATGACTTATATGGCCTGATATATAAAGTCTGAGGTTAGGTCATGATGAGATGATGATACCACTATTTAAGGCAGGAAAATAGGATGAAAATCAAACATGAGAGAGAAAATGGTAGTTTAACTTTGGTCATGTTGAATGTGAAGGGAATTTGAGATAATCTATTGGAAGTGTTAAGCAGACGATTAAATATGACCCTTGGATATATTATAATAACTATAGGTTTAAGATTTGTTAGTGTTTTGGTGGTGGACTGAGCCATATTTGGAGACAAAACCACCAAAGAAGCATTTAAAGCAAGAGAAAACAATTTCCAAGGACAGAAACCAGTCATGTAAAAAATACAAAAGGGGTTGGGTGGGGTGCAATGGCTCACAACTGTAATCCCAGAACTTTGGGAGATGACACAGGAAGATTGTTTGAGGCTAGAAGTTTGAGACCATTCCGCAACTTAGTGAGACACTGTCTCTGTAAAAAATAAGAAAATTTAGCCAGGCACGGTGGCTGCACCTGTAGTCCCATCTGCTCAAGAGGTTGAAGCAGCAGGATTGCTTGAGCCCAGCAGTCCAAAAGTGCAATGATCTGTGATGACACCATTGCTCTCCAACTTGTGCAATGGAGCAAGACCTCATCTCTCTCTGAGGTCTCTCTCTCTCTCTTTCTCTCTCTCTCTCGACATATATATATACTTAATTTGCCACCAAAACACTAATGAATCTTATTAGTGGCAAATTAAGTCATTTTCTCTCTCCTGTATGATTTTCTCTCTTTGAAGTTAGTGTATTGAATGAAGGATGGTCGTGACAACAGATCCTCATGAATGAATGAATGAAAAGTGTAAAAACCCTTAATATTTAAGCAGTTCATTTGACAAAAAGAGAAATGTAGCATAATAAATATGTACACACAGTTCAAACATTACTTAACAAGAAAACAGTTAATATCTACTTTCCAAAATTCAACTTCATCTACAATGTGTATAATCACATATAGTATGAATTGATTAGCTCACAGACAAATATATACAGGAAGTCCCTGGAGTAAGGGACACTCCGACTTAACAGTTTTCTGTACTTAGGAAAGGGATCCTCATGAAGACGATCTTCAATTAAATAATTAAATTAATAATTCAGGGATTAGTTTCATCCATGCATGTAGTTGTTGTTGCAGTTCTTGGCCAGGGCCAGGTTTGAACCTGCCACCTCTAGCATATGGGGCCAGTGCCCTACTCTTTGAGCCACAGGTGCTGCCCATTGTCCCTGCATGTAGACAAACACACATGGCCTAAACAGTCCCTAGGCCCAACATCTTCAAGCTAGATGCTCATCGCATTGTTTGTACAGTCCCTTATATGTAGCATCACTTTTGTTTTAACATTTTTATTTGACTTTGTGAGGCTGTGTTTTACCCTAATGGCCACGCCGCCAAAGCAACTGTCCACTGCCAGTCCAGGTGAGCCTGCAGCAGCATAGAGAAAGTGATTGCAATGGAAATGAAGGTAGAAATAACGAAGCATTGAGACAAAGGCCAGATGCCTTCATTCATTGGGAGAACATTAAGCTTCAGTTGCTTGATTATTGGAGCAATAATAAAGTGAGAATAATGGAACATGGGAAAGGCAGAACTCCAATGACAGCATCAGTTATGACTAAGCAGTATAGTAGATTAATTATTCAAATGGAAAGGCTATTGTTGATTTGGTTAGAAGGTCAAAATGAGCATTAACAATCCTATTAGTCCACTGTTCATGCAACTTTAGGTGAATGTTAACCTTTAATTTTATTTTTAATTTCTCCTGTCTCCTATCTAAACTTTTTGTATGAGTTTGTTTGTATGTTGTTTGTTCAAATAAAAACAATAATTATTATTACAGTATTACACTGTATTATTATTATTACCACATATGAACGATTATAGTTTTGATATTATGATTTTGATTATAACCATATATGTGCTATTCATCGGGGATCCGAATTGCATAAAAATCCAACCTAAACGTGTTCTCAGGAACATATCTCATCTGAGGATTGCATGTACTCAGAAAACTGAGATGTGTGTATATTTATATCTGTATATAGATACAGCTATATCATAATTTATTTTAATTCTTTTAATTGCCTTCCTATCTTTAGGCTTCATCCAAAGAGTTCTAACATTTCAAATTCAATTTGTTTCCAATACTGTAGGCATTTACTCAATCTCATTTATGCATTTATCAATATGTCTTCTATACTTCTTTTATCTTAAGCAATGAAATATAAGTTCTCATAACACTTATTTTAGCAATTATTCTTTGTAATCTTCTATGTTCTCGATAGAGTGCTTTTGATTTGAAAAATAAGTGAAGCTTCAGACTGGAAAAATAATTGAAAACAAAGCCCAAGATATCGCATCTGTGATGAATCTGAAAACATCCATTTTTAAAAATATATTTCTACCTTTGTGACTGTGTTTCTTCCACTGGAATCCTTTTTCAAAAGGTAGCAGCTGTATCAACTCAGGTTATGTTTCTCCCCTCTAATTTTACTTGAGAACTTTAAGTGCAACTTTTTTCCTTTCAGTTTTAGTCTTGTGCCCAGATGTTAACTTGTAAAAGTTAAACAAATCAATACAAGTCTTTACTTGAACAGTCTAACTTGGGGTCATTAAGAGAGGAATAACTAACGTAAGAACTATCTCCTTGCCCCACGAGAAACATTGTTTTTTTTTCTTAAACTTCTGCTTTTCCAATGTTTTATGTATTTTGTATAGAATCTTTTTGAAATGTCTTGCAAAGACTGGAACTACTGGATTTAATTACTGACAGTGCAACCGTGTGGGCTCCATTAGACATTAAAATTGACTGCTCTTATTTTTCCTCATTCCTCTTCTCTATTCCCCACCTCCAAGCATTTTGACCTTGAGTTCACTTTTCAAAATATACCTGCTACAGATTCATAGTATAAAAAGTGTTCAAATCCCTTTGCCGCAATTGAATTTCATATTATTCTATCAACAGTTAAATGAAAAAAATAAAATTCCAATGTTCATGGTGGGAGGGATAATAGTTTTATCTTCCAAGGGTCTCCTGCAGAACATGTTTAAGTGGATGCATTTGTAACATGGAGCGAAGCTTCATCTGTGTTCTGCATAACTGCATCTTGGCTTTAGATGACTGCACTGTGGGACATGAGAAGGAATTTTGAAATGAGCAGCCTGTTTCCTGCTGATAAGTTTATGGGTCCTCCTTATCATCATGAAAAGAAGTTAAAATAATAGCTACCCTATAAACAAAATGCAAAATTTCAAATCCATTCTTGAGTCTAATGCTTTTGAGTTCTGGTTCAGGATTATAACATTCTGTTTCAATCTGTAATGTATTAAGCTCAGGCAAATTTCTCACATGTTTTCAGGATGATTTATAGCTTGCAGTATGTTTTTAAAATTCTGACATATGTGTTATCAACACAAAAATAGTTGATGCAAATATAGATAGAGCTCTATAGACCTGCCAAAATAATCAAGGTCAAAATATTAACTTTGAGAAGGTACAAAAAATACTTTCTCCTCTTGGAGTTTTCCCTCCTGAAATAATTATGCTATGTAGTTTCATTTAACAATGGATGTGTGTGGAATGTGTCTGTGTGTCAGAGCCCTGATAGTGAAAGCTTTTGGATCCATCCTGTGTGCCTCCATCTCTACATCCCACCCAGTCCTGTTTATACATTCATTCTTCTCATACTCACACCTGTAAGCTTTAGGATACACATGCCCTGAGACATTTTTCATTCCTGAAAGACAGTAAAAGAGAAGTATTGGAGCAGAAAATTGTATTGATATGGCAGATTCTTTGGCCGAGTTAGTATATGATTAGTTTCCCCCTTGGATTCCTGTCTGCCCATTATCATTGCTAAAGCTTGCTTGTGGCTGATCATTGAGAGCCTGACTTCCTGACTGAGAGCTGGCCATACTGTAATCGTGTTCCAGCTCTTAGTTTCCAGGTGAGGAAATCGAAAGTCATTCATTTTTACTTTCTTAATGTTTGTTCTGCGGTTGGCTATCTCATGCACCATGACCTCTGACTTTTAGACTTTCTAGATTCCAAAGGCTCATAGGCTTTCTAAACAAGTATCTTTTCTTAAACATAAAGACTAATTCAGACTTCTGTTTGGCAGAAATTATGTCAAACAAATTCAGAGATTTCCTCAATAGCATTCGTAAGCAGTAGTCACGTTATAGCTACTTCAGCACATCTAGTGACTAAGGATTTATTATATTTTAAAGTGACTCATTTCTATTTTGAACAGTGTTTTTTATCATAACAGTGTATTGTTGGATTATCTAGATATATCAGCTGTTGTGGGTAGTCACATAATGGGTATTTTATTCATTGTCAGCTTTTACATGCATCCTGTCATATACACTGACTCATTACACATCTTATAATCTTACAGGCTTGGTAAATGTTAAATTTGAAAACAGAAAAATAAATGTGCAAAGGATAAAAGATAATGAGAAGTTAGAAAAGAGTTAACTGAGATAACCATAGTTGTAGAACCTAATGGTCAGAGTGTGTGGCTCTCTGTACAGTACAAGACTGTGGTTGAACTGCCCAGACATAGCTCATTCATAACACTATCCATTCACTTTGGGAAAGAGAGAGCTGCATAATCAAACTAAAAAGATATGCATCTCCAGAAAGCCACACAACTATGCTAAGAATTAATCTCCCAAAGAACAAGCTTGGAAAAAGAATATTATGTGTCACACTATTTGGAGAAAAAGTTTATTTTGAAGTCAAGGGCAGTGTATCTCCAATACATGGGCAGGTCAAGTGTAGTATCTGTCACATAGCTTTTAATTATTTAAAATTAAAATGGGAGGACTGCACAGGCAGATGTCTTATTAATGTCACCACCCACTGAGCCATGACCTTGCCTCTGATGGGTAACTAAAAAGATTAGAGCAGCCAGCCTGGTGGTCTATCAATATAATGATTCATAGGGGGCTTTGAGCAGTAGAAATAACACAAGATAGTCAGTAAGAGCAGTAGCCAGAATAGTGGATCAAAGTGCATGGGTGAATGAATTCCTGTCCACTATATTTCAAGCAATTTTTGGCATCTACGTGAAATAGACAAAAAGACAAGGGCTGAGGTCATAGCTTAGGAAGATGTAAGTTACTTATCCAGCAGACTTGTGTGCCAATAATGTGGTAATGTGTGAATATACATATCCACACACAAAACTTCTATGCCATATCTCTTGCTCAAAAAATCTTGCAACAGCTCTATATTTGACTTAGAATAAAAGCCAAGGTTCTTATGAAAACCCAGGTAGGCTGATACAAACTACTTCTTTGCCTTCATCCCTTACTGCTCTTCCTTCATCACCCTGCTCCGAACCCTTCTGGTATCTTTTCTCAAATGCCCACCCTTGAAGGGAACTTCCCCTGACTCCTTCCTTTGAGACAGCAACCACTCGGTCCAGCTCTCCTAATCTCCCTTATTCAATTCATGTTTTTATTTTATGGTCTCAGCACCTATAAAATACTTATGTAGGTTGGTTCCCTGACTCCTAGATTGAGAGCTCCATGAGGGTGGAGATCTTGGTTCACTGAAGTAGCCTAAGGAACTAGAACAGTGTCTAGTCAGATTTAAGCGCTCAAGAAAGTATATGTGGAATAAATAAAAGGGTGCTAAAATTTTTTTTTTAGTTTTGTGATATATTTTATTTAACCAATGTAGCCAAAATATTTCAACATGGAATCAGTATTTTAAAATTATGGAGATATTATGCATGCTTTTATTTCCAATGAGGTTTCTGAACCCTCTGTGGGTTTTACACTTACAGCATCTCTCAATTCAGACTAGACTTGCTCAGATGTATCTTTCTTGGTGGCCACTTAGAATGTCATGAATGTTGTAAATGTTCTTAAATTATGAGAGTAGCTAGAAACACAGGGAAAGTAGCTTCAGCCATGCAGTGGCAACTCTTAAAAAGGAGGGGTCAGAAATCTCTGGGTAAGTGAATGGCTGGCCCCTGGAAAGAGGAGGTAAGGGAGTAAAGGTGTTTTAGTAAGAAAAGAGAAGAATCAAAGAAGGTGTGACATGAATTACTACAATTCATATGCAGCACAATTTCTTTATCTGTTGCAATCACTGTTTGTCTCAGCTTCACTAGAATAAATGCTCTATAAAAATAAGAACTTTGAAAAAAAAATAGGAACTTTGGTCTATTTTATTCACTAATATTTTCTAGTACTTAGACTTTGTGTATTTCGGAATTGGAGCTCAAGCCATATTTGATAAATTAAGACATACTCTTTTATTAATGAAAATTTGTATTCTTGAATATTTGGGGGCTCATATATATGAGTATTGTAATAACCAAAAGATTTTCTCAAGTTCTAGTCATGGACCAGAGAGTGAAAATGTTTTTCTCTTATGTTTTAATATTTTTGGCTTTGTTAGGGAAAACAGAAAAATGAGCAAAAGTTGAAAGATGTTTAAATACGGTATTCACCCACAGTGGAATAATTTAGCAAACATGCTGACTATAAGAGCAAGGACCTTCATTTAATATTTTTCAACTACACAAGCTATTACACATGAATAAAGAGAAAAAAATGAAAGGAAGTAGCTCCAAGGCAATAAGACAATAAATAATGAGTAATTGGGGAAGCCAAAGACATCAGTAAGACTATACGTTAGAGCTCATGGTGATTCACCTGGAAACCCGATTTATTCTTCTCCAGAAACTCAGGGAAAAACGTTTTTTGGACCTAAACCATTAGGTGTCAACAAAATTCTAAATAGAAGTGACATAGTCCAATCCTTAGCTTATTATCATTTTAGAAAAAAAGGGAACATAAGGACAAGTTAAGAAAAGAAATCTCCCGCAATTGAGTATCACCTGAGGAATACTGGAAAAGATACTGTGTTAAAATACTGTAGTGATTCGAGCACTAATTCATATTAGCTTCAGGCTGAAATCTTCACTTTCAGTTGATTGATGAGATGTAGAGGAAAATGAAAGAGAAGGCATAGCATCAAATAGTGCTGAAAAATAAAAAAATTAATTTCAAAGACTCAACTTGTTCATTTTTTTTCATTTTCCCCCTTTTCCATGCATTTTTTTTTAAATTATGGGTTAATATGAGGGTACATATGATTAGGCTGCATTATTTGTGCTTGTAAGGTAAAGTCTGAAGTCTGAGTTGTAGGTGAGTCCTTCCACTAGCTGGTGTGCCATCTACCTTTACGTTGTACCTGTCAGGTGGGAACTAACCGAGCTCCCTCCACACTTCTTGAATTTAATTGTGTTTTTCTCTTATGTGGGCCTGTAGTTGTTGGTCTACTATTTTTCAGATTGGTACTGAGTAGGAGATGTTTGCTTTTCCATTCTTGAGATATCATTCTAAGAAGAATTTTCTCCAAACCCATTCTGGTAAATACAAAATATGCAAAGTCTCCATCTTTTTATGGCAGAATAGTATTCCATGGTATACACATACCACAGTTTATTAATCCATTCATGAGTTGATGGGCACTTGGACTGTTTCCATAATTTTTATGTATTTTAAACCCCATCTGTATATTGGCTTACCTGGCTAAGAAGCTGGAATATTCTAAAGAAATTGCTGCTGTCAGATATGTGTAGAATATAATGGAGACATTATGCCAGGAATAAGAAGATAGTCAAGGATCACTGGATAAAAAGTGGCTAATTGCAATATATTTAAACATTTTATTTAGAAGGGCTGACTATACAATACAGAGACATTTGGGCATTATTCTCAGTTAAGTTTTGTGAAATAAAAATAAAGGTTTACTCTCTGCTTACCTTCAGTACACTATATAGACACTCATGCTCACACATCCCACCACTGATGCTAATGCGATCACAACAAACTTCCCCAAATTATATCACAACACATTCACTTGGGCAGCCCTGGGGTGATAAACGGAGGAAGGAGATGCTGGGGGAATTTGAATCTTTCCCTTCTGGACATAATGTCAGATGTAGATATTTGGAATCACATAAAACACCATACCAGGAAATTTAGAGAGCAGTTCTGAGGAGTGTAATGTCTTAAAGAAATAAACAAGTGTTTTTTTATTCAAGAATTACTGGTTAACACAAACAAATCTATGGTGTTTAAGCGGAAATGCTTTCTCTAAAATGACTGAGTGGAATAAATCAGGCCTTAGGTGAAGTATTACATTTTGAAAAAATACAGTAAAACAGTGCTCTGTTCATATTGCCCTAAATCGCTGTCAAGAGAGCCACTTGATATTATAAGACCCCTATTGCTACAGGGTCAAAGAGAAGACATTATATATTTATCATAAGGCAATTTGTCTGCTTGAAAATAGAAGCCCTTGGTAATTCACAGCAGTGGTTAAAAGGGTAGTTTTAAAAATTGATTATGTAGAGGTCCTTGTTGTTGAGACAGCATAATAGGTTTTGATTAAACATTCCAGGAGCACTGGCAGAAAGGCTCCAAGATACTGGTCCTTCTAGATGATTGTAGCAGAGATTGGCTAGTTATTTATCAAACTCCTTTCTTAAAAGGCTCTTACAGAACTAGATAACACTCTCCCTAGTGGGTTTTTGGGAAAGTAGTTTTCCCGCCCCAAACTTGGCACACTCATTCTACATGTCTCATGCAAGAAGCAGATCCCCAGAGAATCTAACATCTAGAGCATGGTAGAGCACAAGTTGAAAGTATTTGGTATACCCAAACTATTGCATGGATGATTACTCACCACCATAGGTTAATTTTTATGTGAGCTAAAAAATAAACTTTTAATGGTTTAAGTCTCTGAAATTTGGGGATTGTTTTTATATATATTAGTTTAATATAGGAGATAAGTTGTGATCTATGCTATATTTTCTTAATTTGCTAAATAGTATAACATATAGGAAAGCCACAAGTGAGTATAAAAAAGTCTTTTCTTATACTATCAAGAACTGGTCATATCTCTGAAACCTTTTTGGAGGTGGGAATATACTCCAATAGATTTGTAAAGAACTATTCCATGAGGATGAGAAGCAAAGCTAAAACATAAAATTAGTGGATACTTTCAAAGGCTTTAGAAATATGGTTAGATGGTATTTGAACAGTGCTTCAAAGCTAGAAGCTTTTATTGTATAGGAGCATAGGATAGTGGTTATATTTCATTTATACATGCATATCAGTGTTAGAACTTAGGAATTATTTACTAAATAATACGAACCAACCTTAAAAGGTGTTTATACACCTTGTGTCTGTACACTTGTCACAAACAAGTATGGGTAATCCATATGGTATACTAATCAAAGACTAACATGACCTCTCCAACATAGAATCATATGGTGCTGAGCTGGACAGCATATGGCCCTGATGGTAGGTGGCATTGGAAAGTTTCCATTATGAGACAAGGCTTAGCAAAGAGTCCTGTTTCCTTCTTTCTTCCTTCGGTAGATAATGAAGGAACTCAGGACCACTTCTGAATTGCTGGGATATAGAATATGGCCCTCTAAAGAATACATCAGAAAGCTGTAAATGGTGGTGCAATTTGCTACTCCAGAAAAACCTACAATATCTTAAGTTGGAAAGCCCATGTTTTCCAAGAAGGAAGAGCAGCATTTCCCCCAAGGAAATTATAATTTTGACCTTGGATTTGTACTGACGTAGCCAATATCTGACTTGTTTGAACTAGAC
Source organism: Loris lydekkerianus (assembly GCA_963574355.1). NCBI lineage: Eukaryota > Metazoa > Chordata > Mammalia > Primates > Lorisidae > Loris > Loris lydekkerianus. The sequence goes on along the minus strand of CAUYPK010007215.1, from coordinate 2,012 downwards.
TGCATTTAAATATTCATATCTTCTAATACTACCAACATGGAACTCTTGGAAGAAATTTTCCAGGCTTTAAAAACAAGGAAAACATTATACTTTGTGCTTCCTGTACCAGTAACATAAAAACTGGTAATGGTGTAATTCTGAGATCTGGCCATAGAACAAAACAAATGTGACCCTTCTGTAGTTACGGCAGCTCTAATTCTGTCCCTAAAGTCTTCAGCATATGTTTGGCATTTTGCTACTTTCTAGCTCACCCCTCTAGTCTCCTGTTCATTGTATGAACCTGTGATACCTTTGCAATTATTCTTTTTTCATAATTAACTTTGTTTTTGTTTACAATCGCTTCTACTATTTGTAATAATACCTGGATACAACTGGATAAAATAACACATCACATCGTGTACTACCTGTGGTGAGGGCAATGTCGACTGCTGATATTTTCCTTGTTTCTAAAAACATTAATTATATATTACATTTGGCCTTCTGAGAAGGAAAATAACCAAAAAGCAGCTATGGACACAGTTTTGTTTTGTTATGTTTATTTTGGCTGAAAAAGACCAGTGGATGTGATAACACATCCAAAATGTGAAACGTGTGCCCACTGCATTCAGTAGAAAATCATTCTCACTCTGGAAGCGCACCTGAAAGTTTCCGTAGAAGACAGTTCTTGGAGCTGAAGTATTTTCCTTGCCCTGAGGACCATGTAGCATAAATACTGGAAACACAATTTTGGTAGCAAAAATGTTTGATTGAGTACATAAGATTTTCTTATTGCAGAGAAGTAGGCACTGATTTCCATAATGACAATGATTTTTAGGTGACTGTATAAACCCATATTTTCCTTCTAGATATCTGGCTTATAAAAAGACTTGTTTTTCCCGGTTTTCTTTGCAATGTGACTTGATTATTTCCAAATGAGAGCAAAAATAACACACAGCCCTTACTGTCATGCCCTGAAATGCTAGAAGGTCGGTTTCCACCTGTTTCTTTCTTTTTTTTTCTCTCTTTTTTTTTTGTATTTTATTTTATTTATTTATTTTTTTTTTATTAAATCATAGCTGTGTACATGGATATGATCATGGGGCATCATACACTAGCTTCATAGACCATTTGACACATTTTCATCACAATGGTTAACATAGCCTTCCTGGCATTTTCTTAGTTAGTGTGCCAAGACATTTACATTCCACATTTACTAAGTTTCGCATATACCCTTGTAAGATGCACCGTGTGTGAAATCCCACCAATACTCCTCCCTCCACCCACCTCCCCCCTCTCTCCTCCCTTTCCCCCTTCCCCCTATTCTTAGGTTGTAAAACTTAATGGGACATCTCAAGCAACTGGAAAAGGAAGAACATTCTAAACCTAAACCCAGTAGAAGAAAAGAAATAATCAAAATTAGAGCAGAATTAAATGAAATTGAAAACAAAAGAATAATACAACAGATCAATAAATCAAAAAGCTGGTTTTTTGAAAAGTTCAATAAAATAGATAAACCTTTGGCCAACCTAACCAGGAAAAAAAGAGTAAAATGTCTAATCTCATCAATCAGAAACGACAAAGACGAAATGACAACAGACTTCTCAGAAATCCAAAAAATTCTTAATGAATATTACAAGAAACTTTATTCTCAGAAATATGAAAATCTGAAGGAAATTGACCGATACTTGGAAGCACATCACCTTCCAAGACTTAGCCAGAATCAAGTGGAAATGCTGAACAGACCCATATCAAGTTCAGAAATAGCTTCAACTCTACAAAACCTCCTTAGAAAGAAAAGCCCAGGACCAGATGGTTTCACGTCAGTATTCTACCAAACCTTTAAAGAGGAATTAATACTTATAATACTCAACCTGTTCCAAACCGTAGAAAAAGAAGGAAGACTACCCAACACATTCTATGAAGCAAACATCACCCTGATCCCCAAAACAGGAAAAGACCCAACAAGAAGAGAAAATTATAGACCAATATCACTAATGAATATAGATGCAAAAATATTCAACAAGATCCTAACA
>CAUYPK010007213.1:85000-86889 GCA_963574355.1 Loris lydekkerianus | reverse complement strand
TAACAAAGATATTTGCACCAAAATCTTTATTGCAGCTCCATTCACAATTGCTAAGTCATGGAAAAAACCCAAGTGCCCATCAATCCACGAATGGATTAATAAATTGTGGTATATGTACACCATGGAATATTATGCAGCCTTGAAGAAAGATGGATATTTTACCTCCTTTGTGTTTACATGGATGGAGCTGGAACATATTCTTCTTAGTAAAGTATCCCAAGAATGGAAGAAAAAGTATCCAGTGTACTCACGCCTACTATGAAGCTAATTTAGGGCTTTCACATGAATGCTGTAACCCAATTGCAACCTAGGAATAGGGGGAAGGGGGAAAGTGCTAGCTTTTTAAACGTGCTGTTTCCAGAAGTGACCCTTTCAGGTGGTGATTCTGAAATAGGCTAGGTAACAATTCCCCTCTGAGCTATCAAACTCTTTCTCAAGTACAGAATTCTTTGCCAATGAGATTGAAGGAGCACCCAGGAAATGGATGTGGCCTCCACATAAGAGATACCATTGAGGTATGAATTCTGTGGACTTTGACAAATTACCTATTAACTCTCATTCCAAATTTCTAGGATACTAGGTCCTGACACTTCACATTCTTTGATATCTCCATAAACTACCATCTGGTAAAATCCACCAAAGTTACCAGAATTGGGGAAAAAAAAATAGGGAGTCCTTTCTATTCACATATCATTATTTTTAAATTCTTCTTTCTCCTGACATTTTTCTGTCTTAACTCCTTACTTCCAAAATTTTGTTAATAAACAGTGCTTGTAGTCCTTTTATTTCTAATTTATTTTTTTTCCCAGAGTTTATACTTTCTCCAAAATAACAATTACGTTGGTGAGTTAGCGTTATCTATTATTTCTTTTTTTGGACAGTTGTAACAAATTAATTCTCTCTTGAAAGACTAAAACATTTCTTCTTTTTTTATATAATGTAATTGTAGATAGATTTGTTCTTTATTTGTAGCATCAAAAATCTTGCTTGTTGGTTCATTATATTTATAAGGTAAAAAGAAGAATTAACTCACTTTGTTCCTCTTGACTGTAAAATGAGAAGGAAGCATGTTTGTACATGCCATCGTGTCTAAACATCTCTATGCTTGTATTTAGTTATTGTTTGAATTTTAAAGCCTACATCTTCATCTTTCCTTGTCAGGATGAGTAAAATCGATGCATGGTTCATCTAAGTAAAGAAGCTATTTTAAACCAAATTGTCCCCACTGAAAGAAAAGGGGACTTTTTGCTGTCAGCTGTAGAAACATGGTTGTAACCAAAATGATCTGTTACTGAACAAACGTGAATTTGCAAACTTGCTTTTCTTCCTTACTTGATTAAAGAGGAGTGGAAAAAATAATTATCTGGATATTCAGAATCTACTGAAATGTTTCCCCTTTCTCTGGCAAGCCTGCTATACTTGTAGGTATATCTCAAATGGAACAGAATGTGTGAAAGTCATTTAAATGATTATTTGATAATTTAATAAAGAAAAATGCTTCAAGCCACCACACCCCTCCTACAGTTGATACGTGATGCCACCTACTGTGAAAATATTTTACGAAACATTTTCATTTGGAATCAGTATCAAATAGCAATTTTAAAATAAAACGTGTAGAGTTTTCTCTTGGCTCTTCCCAGTTTTGAGAGCAGACTGTCAGCTCTGTACCCTTGAGTTTATGAACCAACCTTTTTTGCCTCTCCAGTGTTATTACTTAACCCGCAGGTTTGGCTTAGTGGGTTTCTGTATTGGATTTTAGCTGAGGATCAACTGTTAATACATTTGTGCTTAATTTCTTTTTTATTTTCTCTCTCTCTCTTTTTTGGATGGAGTTGCATTTAGCACTTTAAAAAAATTATCTGTTTTTTGTCGTAGGTAAAGGAGATACA